>JAIPMN010000475.1:0-74992 GCA_020650975.1 Apostichopus californicus
CCCCCCCCCCACCCCTCAAACTACCAAAAAACCCACAACAGATTCCAGTTGCTCAAAGCAACATTCCACCCACCCTAACTCTCTCACTTAGGGATTGCAAATGGCAAAATTTATCCCCTAAATTTATCCCTATTGATGGAATCCCATAGAAAGAACTGTTAAAAACCATAGCACAATGACAATAGTATAAAGTGAAAGTTTAATGAGTTAGTTTCGCTATGCGTTTATGACTTTGTCCAAGTTTCCAAACCATTTGATGCAAAGCGCTTTGATTTTAACTAATTTTGATAAGTAATGTTTTTTGCCATCTTTCTGTTAACATTTTTGACACAAATCGATTCTAGCGACAGAGCGTGCTTTTGACAGCAAGCAATTGGCAGTAATTCTCAGTAACTAATCGTATCTTCTCTGATCCATACAATAAAAAATGACATGCAACACAAAACCAATGGCACAAAACATCACATGCTCATTCTATTTCTGTCAGAACATAAATTCAATGATAATTAAAAATAAAAAAAATGGAAGCCAGTGTTCATAATTTTTTAATGAGGAAATCTCAAAAGTGCTAAATGGTAAAATCGTTACTTCCAGACGGCGAATTTCCGTTTTATTTGCGTAATGGGATTCTGAATACAATTTGATCATCCTTTATTGGATCTTACAAAACTCTTACTTGTCCCATTCCCAGAATCTTTGCTATAATTGTTGCTACAAGTTTATTGGTTACCAGTAGAAGTCAACAGGATATTCCACAGGAGAAGCTTGTCTCGCACAAGCATTTAAACAACTTTAAAAACGAAAAAGAATAAAGAAGAATATTTATCCCCGCTGAGCGTGCTCTGCCCGTCCTGTATCCCCCCAGAAGTGATAAACTTTTTCTCAGTTGCTCTGTGATATACAGTAGGGCATTGGCAACGAGACTCTTCGCAGCAGTTCGTTTCTTTGCCGGGGTTACGATGGAAATTTGAGACCTCGTCCTCTAATGAAAACGTTAGCTGCACGTAACACGCGTTTTCATCTACACGGGCTTTAACAATTGATTTTATGACCCTCGCTGGAGTTTGTGTCATCTTGAAAAATCTGATTAGTTTCTGAGAATGATTGCAAACCTTGTTGGGGAAAAAAACTGACTTTCCTCTTTCCTTGATATCGAACTGATACATATTAAATGTCACAAAGTGATGGATGTATCCTGAAACATTAGTACAATGTGATACTGCACTCTCGAGAAACAGTGCTGGGAGCTATGTGGATGGAAAATGGTTATCGCCAAACTGAAGTGTTGGGAATGGTGTCGGATAGCAGCAATTTGGTTAAATTTTTCTGATTTTCTCTTTGTGAGCCTAGAGATGTCCCAAAAACCTGAAGGACGACACATTGAGCATCGGTGAAATCTAACACAGTCGTTGCCATATCGGTGAACTTGAAAAATACCTTTAAAATTACGATATTTTGCTTCCGAGAAGGAGTTCATGTTGCAGGCAACCCGTCAGATATCTCAAGTGTTATAAAACCTTTTACAGCGAAATTGCATTTTATTTATTTTTTTCTGGTCGCAGTTGTGACAAAGTGAGGGCGCTAGACTGCACACACTCGATAGGCTGTTATATTGATGACACATATCAATTTCAGCATATTGGCAGAAAAGTAATTTAAAACCATTCAGAATTTTTTTTTTTTTCCCGCTGGAATTACACAAGGAAAAAAAAATTAGTAGTAAAACAATATAATCATGTACAGAAACTTTGCCACGTTTTTGACATCACCACCGAGTCAAATCTTTCAGTGTAGGGTTAAATTTTACTGGCAAACTTTTTTATATGGAACAAGATGTTATCTATATAAAATATTCTTCGTGTCACTAATGTTAATTTTTTCTTACCTTTTCGTGAAACTTTAGTGACATAAGCAATTTGACCCCACAGATTATTAAAAAACCAAAGGGATCACATTACCCCAGTTTAAGCTTTCATCCCTCTCTACTCCTGCCCCTCCTTTCTCTTGCCAGCATCCCCGCCTCTTGTCTCAATCACAAATCTGTCAGGTGTAATTGTTGGCCATGAATGACTTATATCTTGCATGCCATGCTTCAAAGCTTTTGTACTGACAGTATGAGCAGACTGAGTATGACTTAGTACTGATTCCTTATCCAATAGATCAAAGTTAGGAACTATTCATACTGTCAGTACAAATGCTTTGAAGCATGGCATGGAAGATATAAAGTCATTCTCATTACTGGCTGTATCTTCTTCAGGCTGTCTGAATATTCAATATAAACCAGCCTAGTCCATTCATTTTCTCAAGGCCAGTAATGCAAAATAGAAAATATTGAATCTGTTTATAAACTTTGTGGTACTGTTTATCATTTAAGTACTCTGCTGTTCATGAAGTGAGGTCTCATATATATACTTTAAATATAGTTTTGCAGAAACTGTTTGCATAGTGTACATACTAGAGAGTGTGGCATAACACATGTTCATGCATAGTTTCTTTTTGAGAGAGAATACTGTATATCAATTTATGTTTTATAGGAAAAATATCATATTCAACTACAGTTCTGGAAAAAAATATGCATTTTTATCCACATGTAGCTTTATATACCCTACCCTAGCCTAACCTACCCCCCTTCCCTCCCTCCTCACCTGCCTGACTACCAAACACTTAATTGGCACCCATTTGGGACTTTCCAAACAACTGTTCAGTTTCAGTAATTTTCTATTAAAAATTTCAAACAATATATAAATAGGAAGCTTAGGAGTAACATGAAATTAATGAAATTTTTTTTTTTAAGAAGTGATGTCATAGTTGTAAAAGCAAATTGTAATAATCATCAAATAAGCAGTCACCGTGGGTACATAGCTATCCCATTTTGAAACAGGCACACATCATAGTCTATTAGTTTTTCCCAGAGATGGTACAAATGTTGCATTTGTACCATTTCTTATTCTAATAATTAAATGACTTCTTTAATTGCTAATCGTTATATATTTGTTTTGGTGATCTTGCAGGGAGACTTGAAGGCTTTCCTACAGAGGAACAAAGATAAAACTCAAAGCTTTGCTCAGGACGATGTCCAACTCAAGATGGCCACCGATGTTGTCTCTGGGTTATTGTGGCTTCACCAGAAGGACTTTGTTCACATGTAAGTCAATTGTACAGTATGGATGTACTTTCTATATGTACCTTATAGTAAGTATATATGATGTACTTTATATGAAGTAGCGTAACCAGCATTTCCATATAGGGACTGACTTTGGAGACCAGGTTGGAATGGCTACTAGTACATGTGGGGGGTGGGGAGGGGAGGGGAGCACCCCATAGCTCATCTCTCCACTCACCACAATCCCCTCCCCCAAAATCTCAACAGAGCTATTCCATTTTCCCTTAACAGGATTACATCAGATATAATTGCTATGTTATTTATGCATTAATACTTGACTGTCAGTTACAGTACCTCCATGAGCTGATAATTCCTTTTCAAGGAACTTATTCACTCACATCCCCCCCCCCCCTCCCTCCTAGCCTCCTCTAAATGCTATGCCTGTCGGAGCATGGACAGGTACATACGGCAGGCCAAGAGTTTTCGAGATTGAAAATTTAGAGAGGTACGTTCATTGTTAATTCCCGCTGAATGTGTTAGTCATCATTTATACCTGGTGTCTCTTTCCATACATTTTGTCATGTGACCTCTATAGACTCAAAGCAACCAGAGAGGAGAACATTTCTCTGTTTGCATTCTAATATGTTGTTTGGAAAATCCTTTCTAAGTTTTGATAAGTTTTTAGCATTTTTCAGCAGCTGGATCAATCACAAGTGTGCTGATTGGACCTGTCAGATATGTCTTGGTCAAGTTCCATTAGTATGTATTTGTTGAGCGGGAGGAGTTTGAAAGACCTTCCAACATTTTAAATCCCAGATGGGCATTGAAATATTCATACTCACTGACAATGTGAATTAACTCGCGTCAAAATCGATTTCAATTTAAGACTATGCAAACCTGTTTCTGTTACTAAGAACCCATTGGATGGCTAGGTTGCTATGGCAACTGTCGCAGGATATTCTAGATCAAGAATTCTCCTCTGCCCCAATCAGCAGCTTAATTAGTGTCCGATGGTCCTTTCTATCTATCAGTAAATTAAGACATAAAAGGTTATTAGAACATATTTTTAAATTTAATATTGTTTGAAAAAGGATGTTATCACAAACAAGAAGAAATCAATTTTGAAGTTAGAATATCCGGTTTCTGCATGATTCATTGTCATATTTAAAAAAAACATGAGTATTTGTGTACATACTATATCATTAGTTCTCTAATTATTAAAAGTTTTCTTTAAAATCATTTATAATAAAAATATGACTCTGCGAAATATGACGTCCACAATGTATCAAATATGTTCCTGTCATTACTCAAAGAGTTTGTTCAAAATCTGAAAATGTTTGTCATGAAATGTCATAATAGTACTGCATAGACATCCTGAAACTTTGCTTTATGGCATTCAAACATAAATCCAGAGGTATGTAAATATACAATTTTCTGTTATTTTTGCTCTTTTTTTGTCTTCTTCGCCTCCATAAATCTCAACATGATTTGTGGAACCGTGTATGTTTACGAGAACATCATTCTGTTTCTCAAAAAATGTTCTGGCAGTCTTATCCAGGGATTGAAACAGGACATTTAAAAGGAGGGGTGTGGCACTGGGGTTGTTAAATTCCAAATTGTTGGTGTCTGGGGGTCCTCTTACAGAAATAAATTCAAATTTTAGATATGAAATGGGACATAATTTGAGGCATACTTTGGCTTATCAATAAAAAATGTAATTGGGTATACATGTAAAGTTGTGCAGATGGGGTAGATTTCATTCCTTTTGTGTGGTTGTACCGGTGGGGGTGGGGGGGGGGTATGCATCCCAACTCACCCCTGGATCTGTGTCCATATCCAGGTACATCTGAACATTACTTGTCTTGGTTAGAATGAAATAAATTAACAACAAAACATAGAAAACAGTTGTAATGCTCTTTTATTTCTTATTCTAAAAATATGTAGTTGCTTTGGCCATTTTCTTTTTTCTTCTTTCACCATTTTTGTCCAAAGCATTTGGGTCTGCATGGAATTATTTAAACCATCTTGTTGAAAAAGAATCATTTGTAGGGTCAGTTTTTTTTCCGAATCTGAAGAGAATTTTGCATTTAGTCAATATACTTAGACATCTTTGAGAAGGTTGTGGTTAATGTTTGTCTGGTATTTATTATTTCTGCTAAGTACTGTAGAAATCAACCGCAAAATCCTATTTTAATATATATCCCGCTGCTAGATTTCTTATTAATTAGAGCATATATGCTAATATGAACAGTTTATTGATTAGCAACATCCTCAGATTTTTTTGATATTCATCATCCAAGTAATAATGATAATAATAATAATAAGTTCAATATCATTGCAACCGCAACATTTCATTCTTGTTTTCCCATACTGCTCTGTTGAAATTATTCATCGTCTTGAATATCAAGGTGTGAAGAGAGTACATTTTTTATCAAGACGTCCGAAATTACCTTTCAGAGATTGATGTTCAGCATGTAAATATTTATGGAGCTACTAATCCGACGGGACCAACTTATTTTCCGTTCTCAAATCTTTGGACATCATGGTGATTACTTAACGCTTGTCTGAATGTTCCCGCACAATGCTATAAAAAAATCAAAAGAGGAATAAAATTGAGAATCTTGAGGGATGAACATTGGTAACCTTTTGAATATGTCACGGACATATTGCGGTGGACATAAACTTGAGGGAATGATGGATGACTCCTGCATTGTTTCGGGAAGCGAAATCATTCATCTTCTAAAAGAGAGACCTTTCCGATACAGGATGCACCCGATCGTGTCCTCTTGATCCGTTTGGATGCCCAAAACATTTTGGTATTTTAATGATGCCGATAGATTTATCGCCAGAGACATTTTCCGTCCCCTCCAGTCAGACGATTGAAGGATGGGTCGGAATACCTACGTCTTTGTGTCAAAATTAATGAGAGTAGGCTCGAAGCGTCCTGTCCCACCTCGGTAAAACATTCCACCGTCGATACATTCGCGTTTGTCTCGTTCAATTTAGCGTTCGTCTGATTTCACGTTCTATTATTAAACAAAGGCATGCTTGGTTCTGTCGAGGCGAGCTTCTCTAAATGTTAGTATCACATCGGGTAGTGTGTACTGCAGTAGCAGTAGGCGACTAGCAACCTTTCTGCTAACGACCAAGTAATCTCATTCGTTTGTTTTGCAAATTTGCGATGTCAGACAAAATTGATGAATCGGAAGCAGCTGGTGTGACCCTTAAAGCTACATTTTTAATTCCAGACAGGAGGAGAATTCAAAAAAAGAAGGAAATTGAAAACATTTCCCTTTAAGGTAAAAACCTGACATGATATAATAGTCCAGAACATACTTCACAGCAAGCACATTAGTCTTGTGATTTGTGACAAAATTAAAAGCATCTCTCTTTATATATCTGTTTTCCAAACTTTTTTCCAAACTTTACCAATTAGTAATAGTCAAAATAAGATTGCAAGTGATCTGACCAACAGAAGCTTTTTTGGATTTTGATTTGATGAGAGTTTAGCAAGTAAATATAATCACGCAAACCTAGAGATTTGACAATTTGACGAGAATTCAGGAAGTAAATATGATCCTCGTTCTTTTGGGTCTCAACATTATGTACACTTTGTACAGTGTAAAAACTCATGTAAATTAACTCAAACTTAAAAAGAACAAGTTAAATTTTGACCTGTGAATGAAATATTTGAAATGAAAAGTTACATGTGACTGGTAAAGGTAACCATTAAATTGTTATGAGGCTTTCATCCAAACTTTCAAAAGAGAAAAAATTTAAGAAAAAATGCAGTTTTATATGTTATCCAAGTTATGAATGTAAATGTAGTCAGTGGTTTATGAGATTTTGTCCAACCAGCCAACATTGTCATTTTTTTTTTAAATGATGCAATTTTTTTTCAAACTACAAATGGAGAGAAGTTCAAGTATCTTTAATCCCACCAAGCTAATCAATATGGTACTGTCTTTTTTAGTCCACACATGCTGTAAAAGGATTTTTTTACTATGTTTCATCGCTGTATTGTTGCTTTCAAGTCAGTGCCCTATGCTTTGAAATGTCGAAATTATTCAAAGCCTGATATAATTAAACATACTGTAACTACAGATTATGTAGATAGTGTATTACTGTATGCTTACGGTATCGTAGTTCATTTTTTTAATTTTTATTATAAAATGGATTTGGTATTTACTGTATTTTGCTAAAACAAAATTTCAATACTAACATTTGATAAAACTCCAATCCTGCACGTATCGATGCCATTTATTAGCCTTTCCATTAATAGAAAAGTGTCATTTTCAACACCTGAGGAATGTTTTGAAATTTCTCATTTGCTGGTGAATGTCCCTGAGAACATTCAAGCTCAAAGGGAATTATTTAATATATTATTAATATTTGCTAATTAGTATTCATGTCGTAGGGGAAAAAGAGAAAGAAACTCTAGCAAGGATATATTAGTGTGTTCAATATCCATATCTGAATAATTCTCAGCAGGTTTGATAAAATCGTTCAAAGAAAGCGTGACCTTTATTTCCCCTTAAACTTACGTTCATCTCTCTTTCCTGAATGAGTTCAATTATGAAAGTGATTACCAGAATAAGAGCCATGATTAGTTTCATTGGACTGTGTAGTAACAGTGAACAACTTCCATAGAGATTTTTTAGGGGGGGGGGGTGGGTGGGGGGTTTCCTTACTTTTTTGGTTTTCGGATTTCCTCATAATGAAAGATTTATGAGGTTCTAGCATGAGGTTTTAGTTTTTTCTTTTGTATAATTTTATGCAAATCGTCTGTCAGTCTGATATAGTCAAAGGTGTCTCTGTCATGGCTGGCCCTTAGATTGTGAGTAATTATAAGAGAGATTTCCTCGGGGCAGGAAGTTGCTCAAAAAGGAAGTGTCATGACTTGATGATGAGAATCATTGTGATGGAAAGGAAAGCTGATTGCTTTTAAATATCTTATTCCTTGGAAAGATACTTTTGTCATTTCCATTATCTCTTTTCTAAAGGTTCCTCATTTTGTAACGATTTATTACGGAGAAGTCTGTCAGCGAATCAGTTTACGATCACGAATCAGTTTAAAATCGTAGTAAAATCATTCACTGACATGAAATTTAAAACGAGTGCGCGACAAATTGAGAAGTTATAAAAGAATTTGACAAAATTTTGTCATTTAGTTTAAAGTTGCAATATTGGAATAATTTTTTTTTTAAGGGTCCTTAAAGAAATAATGTCAGAAATAAACCAGAATATTGCTTACTTTTAACCACAAGATCACTTTGTACTGGTTTAAATTTGGTGGGGTTGAGGGGGAGGGGGGGAGAGGGGAGGGGAAGGGGGTGCATTCAAAAGTGTATTCTTCCCTTGACTTTTTAATCTGGTGAACAAATGTCTGGTGTGGTGTGGTGTTGTGTATTTTGGGAGCAATGTTACAGTAAACTTATAAAAGTGATTCAGTTGGACAAAGTTTTTCATCTTTGCCTTGGAAACATAATTTGAGAGAGCATTGATAATTGTTTCATTCCATTTTATGTCTTTCAATTGAATACCAAAAAATATCCTCCTTTAATGTGAACAGTATCGGCTTCACATGTTAGCTGCAGTAATGCTAAAATTTACGAAAGGTTTTCAAAAGTACTGCCTGGGACATTCTGACTCTCCAAGGTACTTTCGTACATTCAGTAAAATAACTGTGAAGGTTTGGGAGGGGGAGGAGTACGAGGGGAAGGGAGTGTAGGGAAGGGAGTGTAGGGAAGGGAAGTAAAATGTTTGCGGTGTAGACTGTAGTGATTGGTCATTATCTCACTCTCTAGCATATTCTAGCCCTGTGCTAATTAAACCATTTAACAAGTCTTATTCAGCCCAAGTTTAATGTACAGTAGTTGTTGGCATGTCATTGCTCACGATCAGTGGAGAGCAAGGTTGTCTCCGGTAACGCTTCATAAATTCCAGATGAGTCTGTAACTTGCCTTTTGTAATGTTTCTTGGAGAGGTGTGAAAGATAAGGTGTTCAGTTTCTTGCCAGTGTTATAATCTAAATGCAAGTGTAAGAAGATAATGTTAAATTTATAGTCAACACACTTTCTAATAAAAAGAAGAATTAACTTAGAAATACACAAGCGGCCTCATAGATGGCAATTAAAACTTAATGGAGAGGTCCACTAGCTTTCAATAAATGTTTTTTTTCCATCCATTTGTAGGGTGCCCCCTTGTATGTGCTTAAATCTTTAATACGATCATGTTTCATTTACCTTGGTTACTGTTTCATCTTTGACACATTTTGAGGCTCCCAAACAATATCACTTTGCTAAGTCCAAGTTCCTTTAGAAGACCACAATTAATTATTTCTTCCTCCACAACTTCTTAACGGGGGTATGCCTCAAATAATCCATTTCAAATGCTGAGAGAACTTAGGTCTTTTGACGCTCATTTGACTGACATTTCAAATCTTTATTCTTGGCTATTTTCTGTCTCATACATGTGTATATTAGTTTAAATGTACATATTAACATAAATCATACAGGTGCAATCTTTCCCACAAAATCTTCTGGAAAGAAAACATCTCAGATTTGTCCATCTATTGCACAAAATGATATGATGATGGCAACATTCACAAATGACCGTTATCTATGGTTCTTTATTGGTTGTCAGTATTATAGCATGTTAAATATTGGCAGGCACATTCCTGGATGATGTTCTGATTGTCTTAGGGCCTGAAGCTTCAGATTCTTTACAGATGTTAAGTAGTGTCCATTTAGACAAGCATCTTAATGTGTGCACATTCTTTGGGAAGGGAAAAGGGAGGGGGGGGGTAAAGTTACACAGCATGAAATTCACAACATACCAACAAATACAAAATTGTTTGTATCTGTTTGCATTATTCGTTGCCTCGCAAAATTCCCAAATGACCAATTCACACCATATCAACAAATTCAAATTTGTTTGGGTGTGTCGGTTTGTATTTTTATGTGTCTGTTTCGGTGCAGTTACATAGTATGTAGATATCAGCAAACCAAGAGATACAATTTTTTGGATGTATTTGTTGTTAGTTTTTTTATTTATTAATTGATCATCTTGGGATAATGAACCAAAGCTAAACTTCAATTCTGAAATTTAACTGTGACCTATTTATCATCTAAATTTTGAACCAAGTTTCAATTACATTTGAATTTTACAGAGATCTGGCTGCACGGAATTGCCAAGTTTGTGCAGACGATGTCATCAAGATTGGTGATTACGGCACCTCTCTAGAGAAATACCCTGTAAGTAAATATCATTTCTCACTTTATTTATTTATTTATGATGAGGGATGGGGATTTTTGTTGGGGATTTCTCAAAAGATATAAATTGAATGTTATTTTTACTTTCTATGATGTGAACCGCCTGCTGGTGTGTGTGTGATGAGAGAGGGAGGGGGGCTGGAAAGCTTACACCAATGTTATACATATACATATCATCCACCTCCCCCTCCCCCTCCCCCTCCCCCTTACATTTGTATCAACATATATACCAGTAACTGCACTGATTAATTGGCAAGATTAAATTTCAAAAAGATCTTCAAAAACATTCCAAATTCTTTGCCATGCCAAAAAAAGTATGTGCAATATTTTGACAAATGTGCTGAAACACATAAATTTGAGAGACACAAACTGGTAGTAAAGTCACCAAAAATATGCAAAAGATCTAGTTTCAGATGCATTTTGCAATAAATCAACATCAATAAACTAGATTGATCCTTTTGTTTTGAGTTATTATCTTCACGTCATATCAGCATTAAACATTTTTGCCGAGAGAGAAATCTTTCGTATTCGCAAGAGACGGAGAGAGATAGATGGCAAGGAAAATCTCGCTCAAAGGAGGAAGGTTCGATGAACATTCGAATCATGTGACGGCACGACAAACTCGTAGCTTTTAATGGGATGGCGGAAAGGAAGAGGAATATGCCATGACAAGGAAGATTAAATGTCTGAAATATTATTAAACATTCACCAACGGATTTTCATGATTCCAATTCACCGAGGAATGCGCCGAGGAGGTTGCAAATGAGATGAGATGAGATGGCAAGATTTGTCGAGTTAAAGTTGAAGTCGGAAGTTACCAACTGGAAAATTGCAAAAAAGAAAAATGTATGAAAATTATTTCAAAAGCAACCAACGGATGTTAGCCTTCAGTATTGCAAAATGGATTAAATTTGATGGGTAGATTTTGAAAATGTTTTTTTTGGCGGGAAGTTCATTGGTCTTTTCAAGGTCACTATCAGAGTATTGCCTCAGACTTTTAGGGCTTGAAATACTAACTAAAAATTTTTCCAAAGTACTTTCCAGATTATCCGACTATCCAAGTTTTTTGCCCCAAGACATTAAGAAATGATCAGTTAGAGGGGGAGGGGAATGCTTTGATAGTTTTAGTAAAAATGAGCCTTTGTTGAAATTTCAATATGAGTGACCATAATTAAACTTTCTAGCATATTTGCAGGCAGTACCGATAACCTTGCAAATTTCTGTCTTTAACAACATGCAAGCCGGTCAATGTTTCCTATTACATTGTTTTTGGTTTATGTCATAAAAGCCGGATGCTGTTTGAAGCAGCTATGCAAGCAGCTGTGAAATGCCTCTCGAATCCTCAACTATTGAATAATTTAAAAGTCAATGTCATGTTTCCCTTTTTATTTCTCCCCCTTACTGACCAACCAACCGTGTCTTTCCTATTTGCCCCGAAAGAAAGGTACAAGACATTTCAATAAAATATCTGTCTTTAGTCATTTATTTCTTTGTTTCCCAATGTAAAAATGTAGCCTTCGCAATAATCATGATGGTGTCATTGTGTCAGTATAGGTATGGGTGTGTAATGCACAGTATCTGTGGGGGCGTGCGTGCGTGTGGGTGTGTGAGTGAAGCCTTGCTTGTGAACGCAATATCTAAAGAAAGGAAACTTGGATAGATATCACACATTTTTATGTGGATGCCCCATTGATTGCATTCATGAATCAACTGAACTGATGATTTCTTTATAAGGTTTTATCACATTAAAGGTGTTAATACCCCTTTGGAACCCCCAAAATATGCATACAAATAAGAAAAAAACAGATGTAAAATAAATCAGTGATTTAAAGGTGAACGCTCGTCGAATATTACCTGCTTCTGTGATATAACTTAACATCTCTGTCTGAGGGTGCAGCGCTCTTTGGGTCCATACGGAATTGTATCAAAAGTTTTTCTCATCCATCAGGCAAAACGACAGTCCGTGTGTTGCTTCCAATCTTCCTACCCAGGAAGTCACTGTCGACACTCGTAGACACCACCAGTATGGAGAAATGATCTTCATTTTTACGGCATTGCAGTATGGATCGCATGTATTATGTAACAGCGCCGCTTAAATTAATTGCCTTTCTGCTGATCATCATTCATGAGACATCAAATTGAGCATTTCAATTGGAATGCACAGCATATCTACCGTCACCCAAAAAAAAAAATTCATCACTAAGATGAAAGCTTGAAATGGGATAAAGGAAAAATTGTTGAGCAAGTTACCTAATATGATCATGAAGCATATCTGGAGAACGGCTCTGAAAACAAATCAAGTGCCTGACAGTTCCAAAGAAATATCAGCTTAATCATTTTTCTGTGCTGCGTGAAACCCTTTGGGAATTTTTCCTGTTTGAAACGATGATAGGCTGCAATGTGATTGAAACGTCTGGCTTTGTATGTAAGAATAACCATTTTTTTTTTTTAAATTCATCTGGTCTTAATTTACCCTTTATAAGTAGATTATTACTGCAGATCCCCTGACTTGATTCTAAACATTGACAAACATTTATTCACAGTTCTTTTAATGGCATTAACCAGGGGTTTCCCTGAGGGGTGTGGGAAGGGTACAAAATGTGTTTGGAGACATTTCTTTGCAAAGTTGAACCAACTCATCGTTCAGAATGAGGTTTCATCCAAGTTTTAATTTTCTTTTCATGACAGAATGACTACTACATGACCAAAGATGAACGACATGCGGTTCCGATCAGATGGTTGGCGCCGGAGGTTATCGATGCATTGAGCGATAACATTGAACCAAAGAAGATTACCAAACAGTCAAACATTTGGTCAGTTTGTTGAGCTGCATGCATTTTTATTTGCTGCCCGCACCTATCGTCCCCCCCCCCCTCCCTCCCACAAGGCCACTCCTGCAGTATTACTCCATGGGAGAAAGTGCTTTGTTAGAACTGGAACTACTTTGCAAAATACAAGACTGAATCGTACAGAACTGTCTAGTGGGTCCAAATTATGACTGTTATTTCTTGAACTAGAAGTAAACCATCAGAAAATTTAAAAGGACAATCCTTTATCTTGCAGTGATTGTATTCAGTCCATAATATACTTTTAACATTATTAGAACCAAACTGTTCTGCTTGGACAACATGAAAGTGATGTCCAGGTTGATCGGTATATTAACTTTTTAGCAAAGAACGTGGTGACAAAATAACAGTTTTGGACATTATACTTCAGATTTTGAAATTATTGGCTTCTGCTTGTTTGGGTTTGAATAGTATTCCAGTCATATCGATAAAGTTATCAGCAGTTGAATTTTCTGGTCAGAATATAAAATTGACACTACCAGAGAACTTTACCTGGATTGCGGGTTGGGCCAAGGGGTGTGGGATGAGGGCCAGATGGATAACCAATTATTTGTTTAACCCGGGGGGTCATAAATAGCTTCAATTTACTGACAGTCAAAGCTGCACCAACATAAAAATGCAAATTTCAGTGTGTCATTTCACCCTTCCTCTGCCACAACTACCGAAGACACCAGTCATATTCCAACCTTCATAATTTTGAGATGTGAGCATAATCTTGTGCTTAGACTCGACCCTTGTTATAAAGCTTTCATTGTTTCTGATTTAATACATGGTTGGGTATGTTGTTGTTGTTGCAGGTCTTTTGGAGTGATCATGCTGGAGTTGTCCACCGGTGCGGACATGCCCTACGCCAACATGAGCGATGAGGAGGTTCTACAGAAGATTGTCCGAGAGAGACAGATCCAGTTGGACAAACCTAACCTCGCCATGAAATATGCAGATAGATGGTTAGTAATGTCACTTTGTTTTGAACATCTGTTAGATGACACTTTGGTTCTCCTAGTTCCTTGGTATTCAAATTGAATTATTCAGACAATGCCTTACTACCTGTGTCCACATATTCATTGCACTCTCCTTTCCCCCCCCCCCACCCCCACAATAAACACACTAGAGGAATAAGCATCACTTCATGCCATAAAGTTTAGCTTGATCAGTCTTTAATATTTGGAGATATTTTTTTTATATATTAGGCACATTTTACAAGTCACAGAATCAGTCACTTTAATTTCCTTCAAGTTCCTTAGAGAATTTACCATCAAATAGTAACAAAAGTTGTACCATCTTGGAGAAGCATGAGAGTTATTAGCTTCTTCTGTCTTTCAACTGTTTTCTTTCTGCCCCGTCTCACAGGTTTGAAACTATGATGTTCTGCTGGCTCAACGAAGATGACCGTCCATCGACTAAAGAAGTCCATGACCTGATGCACCACCTGAAGAGCTACAAGGACCAGCTCAACAAAGACGACTTCGAATCCCGCTGGAACGCCCTAAAACCCGCCGCGACCCGAGGAGAGGTGTCGTCAGAGTCCAGCATCGAGGTGCCATCTCCTCAACGGAAGGTGGATGAAGATACGACCTTTGAATCCAATTTCGTGGAAGCAGAGATATCGGTCACCCCCGAGGAACACCAGATGCGAGAAAACCCGTTCTCCCAGTTTGAAGAATTTGCACCGAGAGCGGAAGAGGAGAAGAAAGAGCAGACTCCAGAGAAGGCTCCCGATGCCAAGCCACTCTTGAAGGACCTCATGGACACAGAGGGTGAGTTTGGGGAGGGTGGGGACAAACCATTCGAAACCAGCACTCCGATGCCCTCTCCAGCTGTTCTGAGTCAGGACAGAACTCGGCCGATTAGCGACACCTCCAACAGTTACGTGACCGCGACCTCCAGTTTCTTGGAGTCGCAGCCGGAGGATGGGGACAACTCGACCGATGTCGAATCCTTCAACACCTTAGTCGAGTCCATGATGGACGAAACCATCGCATCGCTCGGTGCTAAGGAAGATGAAGCAGAGGATGAAATTGAAGAGGAAGATGCTGTGGCAGGCATAACAGACGGTCAGTGGAAAGAATTGAGCTATGCAACTAAAAGCAAAATCCACTCACATTGCAGGGGAGCAGCTCACACTAACCACACGCACACACTCCACATGAACCTTTTCCGGTAGTTAGATATCTTATTAACACAGAGAAAGCATTGCCTGAAAGGAAACTAAAACTTATATGAGGTGAATGGATGTATGGCAAAACTGCCTTGTGAACAGTTTCTGCTAAAATTTCCATTTCTTCATGGGATCTTTTCTTCAGTTGCCTCAAATAAAAGCAATTTTATTTAACAGCCTAGTAGCAACATGGTAACTTGGTCTTGCCAAAGACACCCAAAAATAAGCACATTTGATTTCAAGTATGAAACAGGGATTTCTTAGGAAAGTTCTAGCAGAGTTAAGGAAAGAATTGAAGAATAGAAAGTCTCGGATGCAACTCTTTATTCTGTGAGACTATTTAAACTCAGTACCTCAAAGTTTATAGCAAAAAGATTGTGCAGATATGCTCTCTCCGGAAGTGTATGAAGCAATTACAAATTCCCCAGCTTGAAAAAGAATGCAGGAGTTGGGGGTGGGGGGGGAGGGAACTGTAGTTATAGTCACATCCACATTAAAACCATTACCATCAGTCACATTGCTCCATACAGTAGAATTACAAAATCCCTCATTGATCAAGTACCAGCAACATTCCATACAGGTACAAACGCTCCTCTTTCTTTTGTAGGAAAAGCAACAAATTTGCAATAAACATGCAGTGGGTAGCACATTTTTTCAAACCAAATTTATGGCACAAGTTCTTTTTCCCCCAAATTGATTTGCATGTATCAATATTTAAGCCTTCATGGGGCCTAGGGGGAGGGGTGCTAGTTGTGGGGGGGGAGGGGTAGGACTCCAATTCGCCTCAATTCTTTTCCTTGCCATCTTCAAGCTGCCGCATCATCTGCTCTTGTCTTTGTTTCATTGTTTTCTTTTGTTCTTTATCTGCTCTCTTAGTCTTGTAGTTTTGACCTGTTTATATTTACTAAAAGCAAGTTTATGAGTTTCATGTGTCATTAAAGTATGTTTTCCAATCTCTGGTTCTGGTTTTCACATTTCCAGTTTCATGCTTTGTCAGTCATCTTCATGTGAACGACAAGAATGAACAATAAAATCAATATTAAATATATAAAAACTTACCTCGTCTGCCCATAAGAAGAAATAAGATTTTTATACAAAAGCGAAAGCAGTTCACAACATTAGAACTTTTGATGAAAATCTTTGCTTGTGAGAATAAAATTACATATTTTTACTGCCGCAATGTTCTCGTGAGGTTCCACTTAAAATTTCCTTACTTCGCAACAGATTTTTGTGAGAGATCTTCTTTTTTTGAAAGGGTACCTTTGAACGATAAATGCTGCTCGTTACATTTTATGATTCATGGATATGTTTGAAAAATCTGCCCTGTCTAACAGAACTGACAATGTTATCCGGCCAGTTGACTAAATTCTGTTTGCAAAATATTCAGTTTCTTTTTGATCATCATCACTTTGCTTCTTTTATTAGTTTTCAAATAATGCCTAGCGCTGTTGCCATGCTCTTGCCAAGTTAATATTAAATTGATTTTATCACAAATATTTATTTGTTATTTTAATTTGTCCACCTTGGTTTATACATTCTACATCATGTCTTTGTATGGGTCAAGCAAACTTATTTGTTTCCACTTTTATAGAAATGCTTCTTCCATAGGCCCTAAATTAATAGCATGGTGCATATGAATTTTGATTATGGTCACAAGTTTATTGAAAGGGTGTACAGTTTTCACCTCCAAATGGAGTTCTGCTCTCTTCACTGTAAGCTTTCTTTGTGATTAGATCAGTTTTAGCTCATATTAAAAATGCAATCATCTTGAGAAATCGTACAAGGGTGAATGAATGTAAGATATGAATGAACTTTGCCGACCAGATAATTGAAATTAAAAGAATTCATGTATTTCTTTAATATCATGAATTCTCCCAAACCTTTTCAGAGGTGGGAGGACATGAGGGGGAGGTGGGGGAGAGAATAGGATTTGCCATGTTGCGATCAAACAGGATGAGATTTACCCATCAAGGTTGATGGGGTGGGTGCTCTTTGGTATTGTAGAATCTGTAGTGTGTTTTTTGTATTCTTTTCTTTCTGTTTTATTTGGGGGGGGGGGAGGGTGGGGATATGATGGGAAGGAAAGAAATGAAACAATCAGCTTTAGATGATATTTTTAATAGATGACTATACTGCAGACTTTTCATATTGCATAAGCTAATGTATGTCTTGGTCACACAGCATGTGTCTGCTAGAGCTATTATAGGTTTATGTAGATTAAATTACAGAAGTTTCCCCTCATATTCAATTTGCATTGCTTCTCTCGCACTGAGTAGTATTCTGTGGTAACATTGGTTGACCATTCACCTTAACAGTTGTATGATTTGAACATGTACAGTATATGTATATATGAAGGGCATTTAAATTATCAGAAACTGAACCATGGAATTGACACATATGAAACTGATTACTGATAGTCAAATGTTTTCGATAGGTTTTTGATGTTTATTTGATCAAGTTTTGGGGTAACTGTCAGCCGTGATGTACATAGCTGAAAAAAACCGCTCAAATATTTTAGGTTTCATTTTCTGCCAAAATCACAAATTACAAAGTTGACGACATCACAAAATACAAAGTACCCTAATGTCCAAACATGTTATCATTCCTGTTTAGAACAATCGTAGATAGCAATAAATATATAACCAAGCTAATGGTGCATTTCTTTTCTAAACTTTCCTTTCAGATAAGAAAGATGTGAACCAGAATGGAGAGTCCACGATGCCAGATCTCTTCCAAAGTGAAGCAGGTTTAGCCATTTCAGGTAAATACTTTGTGTTTGTTGCATCGTGAATCCCGCTAGATACATCACAGTCTATTCAGGTCATAGAGCGTACAGGAATAAAGAAACCAAAAAGTGCCTCCTAGATATTCCATCAAACATTTCTGAATCCTTTATTTTGAGTACACCAATCTTTTCTCACACAACCTGTTCATATTCTTGTATTTAGTATAAGATAATTTATTTATAAACATTCCATTGTCAGCTGAAAATGTATTTCACCTGATCCTAAGGTGCTCCTCCATCTTGAGTGTTGAAAAGATTTTAACCTTAAGTGTTGAGTGTTGTGACCCGATAGCAAAATTTCACTATGGCTCCAAGATCATTTTCAATAGTGGCCCACCCATGGTCTAAACCTTCTGTAGATAGACAACTAACATGCCTAGCCTATAGTCTTCCTTTCTGATAACAATCCCGCTGAAGTTGCCATTTAATAAGCTGGGGAGGCTAAAACACCAGGTTAAGTTTCACCTGTTTTGGCTAGAATGAAAACTTCATGAAGTTCCTTATTGAGACTAGTAGTAATTAAAATCTTCATGTTCATAATGATACCATATCTGTCTACTCATGTTGTTAAACGGGAAATGCTATAACTTTACAACGACAAAAAATCAATTTCATAAATTGCCATGACAACAGACATCATCATCATATTGAACTTACTGGTCAGTCCTACAATATTACTTGGGAAATGAGTCTCACTAACATTCTCTAAACTTTTGTCTTTTTTCATCATTTTAATATTCATTTTTTTAACAGCAGCAAAATTGTAATCTACTTGCACCATTGGTGGTTGTATTCAGCACTAACTTTAAAATTTACCGGCATTTCCTGTTTGCTCCCAATCAGATTCCCGAGGTGTACATCTGTCGCTGATTTGCATGTCAATAGTTTTTGCATGTTGTAATCTGTACTGTAGCCTTGCCCACCAAAACTTTTATTTTCTTAATTTCAAATTTCAAGTATCTTCCTTCTCTCTATTCATCTGCTCAGCTCTTTTACATGTTTCTTGGTATCTCTTTATGCATGTCTCTGAAATGTCTTCCAAAACTTTAGACCTCTCACATTAAATCCTGAAGATAATCAAGGACAGACATCAATCGGAAGAGAAGATATTTCATGTTGTATATTACCCAGTGTCACACCCCATTGCACAAAAGCATCAGTGTAGATTTACAGTTCAGTCCTATAGCTATCTATAGATATGCACCCATGATAGAAATGCAACCATTTTGTAGAAAGTTAGAAACCTGGCTTTTGTGTCTCCATTGCCCCCTCCCTGTTTTTATGCATGTGGTAGTCAATTTGCGTTGTAGCCTTGTAGCACTTTGATTTCTCATCCAGAGCCAGCGATCGCTCCGACCCACCAGGTGACTGAAGAGAGCCCTAAGGAATCCGATTTCCACGGTTACGCACAAGTAGAGAAGAAATTCTCTCCATCCCCAAAGAAGTTGACGATAACCGTCTCTTCTGGCCAAAAGAGCAAAACCTTAGAAATAGATAATTCACCCCCTAAAGATGACGTCACGCCCGAAGATGTCGGCACCGTGCAACTGGAGACCACTGAAGACATTACGGACGAGGTGGAGATAATCTTGCCGGGGAGCAAGGACAAGTCGGTAGAAGAACCGCTCATCGAGGCCGGAGATGCTGGCGATGCTATTCCCACTCTTACATTCACCATTTCAGGTAAACAAACAGAGGACGAGAAAGAGGACGAAAAAGCACCTGCAGAGGACGAAGGTGGCTTCCCAGGGGTGCAGATCAACGTGGAGGTACCCAAGACTGAAGAGGAGGCAGAGGTGCTGATCAAGGAGGAACCAAAGGCCAATGGCCACACCCCAGGAGGAGGTGTTACACCGGTCATCGAACAGGACGATGACAACAAAGACTGTAAGAGTATTTCACTCTCAGAATTGACTTAGGGTTCAATTGTTAATTGTTTAATTAAGGCTTCAATTGTTGGTTGTTAGGTTTAATTATTAATGGTGTAATTAGGTTTCAATTGTTATGGTTCAATTGTTAGTGTTCAATTTAGTAAGGGTTCAATATTGTAGTTGTTTGTTTGTCTTGCTGATGGAAAAAAACGCCAGCAAGATCTTTTTTTTTTCTAGCTAGACTGTAAATTAAAAGAAACTGTCATGTTTTGGGTGGTATTTGCCATAAATGTTAAACTTTGTTTATGAGCGGAAGAGGGGGGATAGTTCATTGCAAGGTGGCACAACTAATAATCAACCGAACGATATTTTTGGTAACAAGTTCAAATGATCACAAAAATAAAGTATCTAATATTTGACACAACTGGAAATGAATGAAACAGTATTTAATACAAGAATTTTTTTATTTTTTTTATTTTTGGCTTTCAATATATAATCAGCATGAATATACTTAATAACTGACAAGTTTCTAATATCAATAATGAATTAATTTTTCCATAACTAAAGCATGATTTTAATTAATATCAAACTCATTGTGTATACTCATTAATGGTATTGAAATCAACAGCAAATCATCCATGATATCACTTAGTGTAACAAGTGTAAAGCATATTTCGATGCCACCCCCCCTTCCCCTCTCAGTCAGTGTGGTATGACACCAATCTGGTATCAGCTCTTGGTACTCCTAAATACATATGGCATAGTATGGGTACCCATATTCATGTCATAGTACTCCATTTTAAGTGAAACTCCATTTCAGAATGGAACAACACATTTCTCCGACCAAACTTTAACCCGCTCAATAAGTGAATTATCAACACCTTCAATATTTTAATATTTTCCATCATTTTTGAAAAGGCAAGAGAGGCAAATTAGATTTCTCCGTCAAGTACAACGAACAGAAGATGGACTTGGAGTGTTCGATCCACCGAGCCCATGACCTGAAAGCCATGGACCCCAACGGCTTCTCCGATCCTTACGTCAAGCTGCACATTCTTCCTAGGGCCTCTAGTAGGGTAAGTACTTTAAAAGGGTTGAAAAAAAGCATCAAGGGCTGCCTCATGCGGCTAAAGACATTTGACATCATAGCACTGATTTCCCTAAAGATCATCTTTACCAAGTCAAGGACTCATAAGCGAGTGATGTCTGAGGAGAAATGTTTCAATATGCAATAATTAATGATATTTTTTTAAGGGCACTGACTTTACCTATATAATATAGTACATTCCCTAGACTCTAAGAATGTACTTTCTGACAGTAGTTAGATTGCAAAGCATCATGGGAGTTTTTTTTTTCTTTCCCTGTTGCCAGTAGATCACTGTTGTCATGGCAATGGATGTCATTCACTTTTATTTGAAGGAACAAAAAATAAAATCATATGGCATTAAGTTAGCTTGTCCACTATGATTTTCTATTTTGAAAGTAGAGAAGAAATCAAATAGTTTATATTTTTTAGATATAAATGAGACATGCTAAATAGTTGTTCAGCAATTTAACCAATTGGTAAATGTATGTATGATGCATTGATTTACATTACGTACAGTATACTGAGATATATGACTTGCATTCATGTCCAGGATTTAAAGACATTTATCTTTTTTCTTTTCTCTTCTTGTTTCCTCTCTCCTGAAACATTTTCTTCCATTTGTACATTTTTTCTGTCTCCCATCTCCATCCTCGCTGCTTTCCTCTTTTCTTTGTATTTTTTGTTGTTACTTAATCGTTACAGGACAGAGTAAGTTCGTCTAGCTGCCTTATTGTCAATGTTTTAGAAATATTGTTTGAAAAACATTTTTCTTTACATTTCTTTCACATCAGAGTAATGGTCAGCATTTATCTTCTAGCCCTGCCTATCTCAGACACTTCGCATATTGCTCAGTGATGCTTCAGACTTTGTGTATGCTTCAAGTTGAAAATGAGGGATGAACATATATTAAAATTCTTTTAAAAATTGAACAGTATTTGTGGTATCATAAACATCCTCCCTCCGCCCTTCCCTTCCGCCTCCCCCTCAAGTGATAAATTCAACTGCATTAGTTATTGTGTGGATGTCTCACAGTTGCACTGTTTGTCATTTCAACAGCTTATTTAATTCAAGGAAGATTTTGGACAAAATTACATATGCCCTTACAAGTATTAAACTACTTCTGAAATAGCAGTTGGCATTTCCATTTGTTAAATTCCTCCGGGGGATATAAAATTCTCAAATGTGTTTGAACCATTTATCTGAAGTGTGACAAAACCGTCACAGTTGAAATTCAAGTTGTCTGTAGCTTGGTAGGATAGATGCCAACCATTCCTCTCTTTATCTGTTTTTTTTTATTTTTCTTCGTAGCTTCTTCATCCGATCTAGTTTCTTAAGTAGTTTCTGTTGTGGTTATGGTGATTAATTTTTCAACAGTTTGAATATTGCGCTGAGATTTTGTTTGCTAACTTCTTTCTCAATTCTTTCAAGTGCAACTATTTTCAGGCTACTGAAGATTTTTTAAAACGAAAAAACATGTAGCTTTCAAATTATTTTCAAGTTTTATAAACATTCTTTGGATCGTAAGCATTAATTCTAAATGCTGGAATTTGAACACTATGGGATCAATGCTAGCCAATTCTATTATTTCTTCTTTGACCTATGGTAATAGGTTAATACTTTAAAAGGAATTTACTTCTTTTTAAATTTGGCAGCCTGCATGCATGCATGTAAAAATTGTTGTTTTCTTAGCAATATTTCAATAATTCAAAGGTAAGTTAGGTTTACATTCACTATTTACTAACGGCAGAAGAAAAATGGTATTTCCTGTTCTTGTCAATAATTTCTGAGCTGTTCGAAAGTTATATCCCTGACATTGATTATGTTTCTGCAGATAAAAGCAAGTGATCAGAAAATTTAAATGTTGTTGCCATGAAATGCTAACATTTTATTGAAAGTTGCGTATGGTGTCGAATTGAGAACAGTTTTTGTAAATGAAGGATAAAGTACTACCTGGAAGTGTGATCTGTTAGAGTAGGCCTACATTAGTCCACCAACTTCTCAAACAGAATGACAAAATTAAGCCAGAGATTACAAAGAAACACAAGAATAGATATTCCTTCTAGCAGTGCAGCTTTGCTGCAGGATGCTGCAGCCCCCGGCCTCCAGCATCTCACCTTTGACACAGTGCCTTAATATGTGGGAAATAATGGGAAATAAGTCCCTAGTTGGATGCAGTCACATGTGAAAACTCCATGGCTTGGTCAAAATTACGCAAAGTTGCAACAACCTAATGCGCCGATGCAGCTCGAAGAGTAATTATACGTCAGTCTTTGGACACAACATTTTTCACTGGAGATTTCATATTTCTATCTAACATGGCTCATCTCTCCCAAGTGACTGGATAACTCATTTAGCAAACAGGTCTTAGATAGGTCATCTCTGTAGGTACCACTAACAAATCAATAGCGTAGAATTGGAGTCGTGGGTTCAAGTAACATGTTTTTCATTGTAGCGCAACTTTGCAACTTTTTGGCTGGCGCAAATGGTGGAGGATTTTTTTTCTTTCTTCTGTTGGTATGTGGAAGTTGTAAAAACTTCTTACAGGTTTGATTTTCATTTCATCAATTAGAGTTTAAACTTCATCAATTTTAGCATAAGGAAACATTACAAAAGTAAAAAATATCTGGAAAAAACTAAGGATTTGAAGGTTTTCCTACAAAATGTCTAGTTTGTTCAAAAAGAACATGTCAAATGGTTACGGTAAAGATTTTGCTAAAGTCATCCTTAAGACTTAAAAAGTGTGAGGCACTTAAAAAAAATTATTGCATGTAAGTTCTATTTCTTTGTTTTGGCATTATTTAATATTTATGACAAAAAACTTTAATTCACCTTTTTGTATTAGGGAAAGGGTGGATTTTTTTTGGGGGGGGGTGGTGGGTTTAAGCTGCAAACATATGAGATAATTAGCTAGTCAATTGAGCTGCTCATTTTCCATTGATTGCTTTTTGGATTCACTTGAATGATTTAATAACATGCAGCCAATTATAATTATTAGCGAAACTAAAACCAAAGTTTCTGGTTAAGTCTAGACTCATCATTTTCCTTTATTTCACTCTTTTTTCTTCTGAATATTTCAAATTTTGACTGCAAACCTTTTCTTTCAACTTTTATTTATTTATTTTTTTCCCCTGTAGCTAGAGACAGTTGCAGCCTTAAAAGTAGCCAAGAGTAATATTTATCTCTATTTCCGTGTTTGCTATATGTTTTTTTGTTGCCACGGTGACGGCTATTTATGTTTATCCTGTGTACTGTTTAACTTAGTTTAAAGTGTCGTATCCCTGTGTGAAAATGCTGTTTAATACACACACTAAACAATTGATGTGTGCATGGGTATGATGTTTCGTGAAGCACCGCAGACGTGCAGGCAATATTGGTAGCTTGCGAGGCTACAGTATCTGTGGCCTCCTGTAGTAAAAAATAACTGAACTATAGTGAACTTTGTTCCACGTTCATGTCAGTTTAGATGAATGTTGGTCAATTTAGCTTGCTTTAAGGGCATCAGTAGTGCATGCCCTCAAATATGCTAGAAAGTCAGAAAATGTTCACCCGACGCTCAATATGCAACAAACATTTCATTAGCATTTAATATGTTAAGTTTATCCACTTCTGAGACATTTAGTTGAATATTTTAACAAATCTCAATGACAGTAACTTGGAGAATTTAAATCTTCAAGGAATTAATTGTGAAACATTTAAGCAAATATCTAGTAGGCTTAAAGTTTGGGGCCAATATATAGACCTTTAATGTTAGAACCATGCAGGGTTACAAAGTGACTTTGAAGATGCTCACCGAATTTTTGGGTTGTCACAAATTTATTTTCTCATATCGGACATGACAGGAAATCGCAGCATGTTTTTAATCGGATAAAGAGGCTAAATATTCTGACCTCGGTCGGATGACTGCTTTATAAATAGACGCCGCTCACCGGTTCTTGATCAGATAAGAAAACTTGATGGTATCTTTGTACA
Source organism: Apostichopus californicus (assembly GCA_020650975.1). NCBI lineage: Eukaryota > Metazoa > Echinodermata > Holothuroidea > Aspidochirotida > Stichopodidae > Apostichopus > Apostichopus californicus. Next base: position 25,094 of record JAIPMN010000475.1, read on the forward strand.
TATCTCATAGTCTCTCTATCCCCTTTTCAATCGTCTGATATTCAGGAGAAAAGTTAACGACTTTGAAATGTGATGGAAAGGAGGACATGTGAATGTCAACAAAATCTTCTTGCACTTGAAAACAATTACCAAAAATTACTGAAGAAAGAAAAAAAACCATTAGAAAACTAGTTGAATGAATCAGTTGATTACTGACGTAAATTCTTACACAAGTTTGGATTTCCATTGAAGGTCAATTGTTATTTACATTCATTTCCTTTTACGAGTCCCACCGTTGTTAATGAGTCATGTGAATCTAAACACATTATGATCTACTCAATTTTACTAATTAGCAATCTTGAATAAGAGACGAGTCTTATCCTAGCTTTATTTGAATCCTTGACACAGGTTAAAGTCTCTGCTTTAGGGAATTTAACATTTCCATATGATCATATCTCATATATTTATCAAATTTTGTAGTTTAAAGTTGAGATCGTCAGTTTGGTGACATTTCCTGCAACGACCTGTAATTTGCTCGTAAATTCAGAACACTCCATCGAGGAACTGAATTTCAGGGACAATAATCCAAAGATGATTGGATAACAGAGAGAGGAGAGAGTTTTGCAAACTCTTTGCAAATTTTTTTTTTTTTAGAACTTGTTATGTATACTATGAGTGAGAAAGATCATTATTTTGTACTTTTGAGTGAGAAAGGGTGATGGCATATTAGAGGAGGGGGAGTTGCATTTCCTTCATGGTAAAACAAGTGAAAAAAAATCATCAATATTCACAGACTATATTACAAAAGTACATCAATGAGTCCAGACCTGCCAATCTGCCTAATACAAAAATAGGAAGATTTACAATTTTCCATCCCAAAATATCGGAAGATTTAGCGTAAAAATGGGGATGATTTGGCCCAAATCCATCTAAAAAGTAAAATAGCCATGTCTAAAAGGTAATTAAGAAACATTTTCGGGTTTTACACATCACCTCTGCGCTACGTCAAAGTAATTGTCACACTAACATTAGCTGCCCTGCAGAATACAGTGACATGATCATTTGGTACCATTTATGTCTGGCAATACGAAGTGGGTTTTCTCCATGGTCCTATGGCAAGTAAAATCATACACAGGTATGACCCCATTTCCTACTTGCAATTTAGAGAGAAAAAGTTGGTAATCAAGCTTGCCGGGAGATCTAATAGCAAATAAAATCGAGAGACTCTTGGGTTAAACCAGGAAAGTTGGCAAGTCTGGGAATGGTGGGGGAGGGAAGGGAGGGAGGGGATGGGGTGAGGTATTATACAACTTGATATCCTTGTTTATATTCTGCTTTTGAATATCGTTGTACCTCTGCAGGTTTTGTTGTTGGGTTTTTGGTAGCAATCTGTCTTGGCAGTGGGGTCATTGTCTCGTGTATATGTTGTTGTATGTGTGTTGGTATTGGTGTGTACTTTTTACCTAGCTGCTATGCACATCCGATCCGTGTATAAGATGTTCACAAGGAATTTGACAGGGTTCATCAAAAGCATCTGTTTTCATTTGCTTTTGGTCGATTAAATTCTATTTGGTTCCAAAATCTCAAATGCAGTGTTCTTCACTTGACTTGTCAAAATTTCGGTCCAAGTTTTTGAAGGAATAGTCCCAAATTTGTGATGATTTTAATATTTTCACAATGAACATGAAATTTTGTCTGTAAAATAGAGTCGTTAAATCAATTTGAATCTTTAACTGTTCAGAAAGTTGTGAGTTACGACATGCAAAGGAAAGTTGACCAATTTCAGTCAAGTTTCCAATAATTATTAATAAACTCCATAGAGTTGCTAAGAGATTGCAACCAAAATGGGAACAGCTGTTTTAGATGCACCACTATGTTAAAATTTGCTGTTTTGGTAATGTGTGTTTCTGATGCATGTCGGAAGTTACAATATGTACAGTTGCTGAAGGTTTGCCAAATTATCCTGTCCACCCACCCACCCTCCCTCTTTTCATTAATAGTTTGCCCTTGTTTTCCCTTATATTTCGTATTAGCATTATAAAGTTGAATTTAGATGTGATGCTTGTTCTTTTGTGTTCACCATTAATTAAATGAAGTGACCCTTTCCACCATTGTCTCCCACCCCTCACCCCCCTCCCCCCTCCCCCAATCCCTCTGCCTCCTCTCATAGTATCCTACCTCTTTGAATAAATAATGTTGTGGTGAGTCAATGCACATTTTACCAGATACGAATGAAATGAAGATAAACGTTTGTTTGCATCTTTCAAAACCTCTTTACTGCCGTGATCTTGGGTTGATAAATCTAAAAGGTTACATGAATCAAGTTTTGATGATTCTTTGAGAGCTATCATGTCTTGTTTACTCATTGTCATCTTTCCCATCTGAAATAGAATTGAAAAGGTAACCTTTATGTCGCAGTCTGGTAATTATTGTATGACATTTGTCGAACTCATAAAACTGTACAAAAAACAGGCCATTTTTTATGTCGTAAGTGATTTTGGAAATTTCTGTCACAATTTTTGCAATCTCAAAGAAGAAGGAACTGTTTGACAGATCTGCACAATATTTCCAGAGGTTGATCTGTCCTTAATTTTGTGATGTTAAAAGGGGCCTTTTATATTGTGCTGGTAAAATTATTTATATCTCAAGAGTTTTGTAGTGATTGATCATTATTTTACATATAAGTGATGTTTATGGGGTTTTTATCTGCTGGGGAGACTAAGTTTACCTAACTTCATTCAGAATTGATATATAAATCTTTTGTGTCATTACAGTAGGCGAAAAGAACAGTGGTCGTGCATCCTTTTGTGATTAAATAACACATTTTATCCCCGCTTTGTTTTGCAGTCGACGAAACTTCGTACAAAGACTAAATTTAAGACACTCAATCCTCAATACATGGAAGAATTAGAGTATCACGGCATAACCACAGATGATCTCCAAACGAAGACTCTTAGGTGGGTACAAAAAAAAAGAAAAGCCTCTCCCCCACTCCTTCCTACAAAAATACTCAGTGCCTTGACAATGTACCTTTGGGGTAAAGTGTCATCCAGTTGGAATTCATTTTATCTTCTGTAGTCCTGCTGCAGGTATTTTAGCCACATATTTCATAGACATGCCTTTTCTAAAAAGGAGGTATATTTGGAGAAAGGTAATTTGCAACTTTTTTTAAACCTTTATTAAACTTTTAAACTTTTTTGTAAGAACATTCTTTGTGCAAACGATATAAAACCTGGACTGTTGTGTCCATGAAAAACATTTCATTCTGATGAGTAACATGTGTAAAGCTCATGGCCATATGCATTTACTATTCTGTGACATGACATTTATTTGTTTTGTTTCTACTCAATTTCAGCAAAAGAATAAAAAAACCAAAAAAAACACAACATCATTCCTCAATATTATAAATTATCTGAACATTTTCAAGGATTTAACACTTTGTGTTGTTTCTGATTGACATTAGTGACATTTCCGCGATGAAGTAGTCGAAGCCTGGGATAACATTTACTATGTGGAAAGATTCAAATGCCTGTGTCTGGATATCATTTTTCCTTTTTGTTTGACGGGGGGGGGGGATGGAATTGATATCCCTGACAACTTTTTCTTTGACATATCTCTCTTTCATGAGTTTTTCATGACTGCATCTTTCTAATTTGTTAGACTTTCCGTCTGGGATGAGGACAGCCTCGGTCACAACGACTTCATCGGAGAGTATCTGCTTCCCCTGAAGAAGCTGCCGCTGAACGAAACCAAATCTTATTCTGTTTTCCTTCAAGATCAGGTAAGGAAGATTACAAAAGATCTCAATGAAATTATGTCATGTTGGTGAGGGAGCTGTAAGAACCCATATGTCTCCTCACTACCATTGCACTCTGGATGTCCAGTCTATATGTAATGTAACCTTTTATCACTATATGCTACAAATGGCCTTCCATAGTTTGTATTAATAGCAGCTCCTTATCAACATGGTCTGTATACAACCACTCCACTAGACTATTTATCCAGTATCTTGAAAAAGAAGTTTGAATTGTGGGTTAAGTTGACTTGAAATTCTGCGTTTGTTTTGCAAATTGGATACATTCGTTTGTATTTTTGTTACTTTATATGTGCTTATTTTTATCACCTGAATGTTGTAACAAATAAAACAAATAAAAAATAAAACAAATAAATATATGAAATGAAATGGAATGTTATATGGATGATATTTTAAGGATATTGTCTTCATAAGCTAATTTTGCTTTAAATCTGGGGACAGTAAATTGAATCTATGCAACTGTCCCTGGAAATCAGATTGTGAGGTCCGGTCATGCTATCCTGTATTAAAATTTTTGATGAACTGCAGTCAACTACCAAACTTTGTACCTGTGTGTGTGTGTGTGTGTTGTTTTGCATGGTAGTATGATTAATACCAGGCTGAGCTTATTGGTATGAATCCTTTGAGAATGGTCTCTCTGATCATTCTAAATTTTCCGTTGTCTTCCTCTCGTCATGTAGTCGGAGGAGGATGAGGACCTCTCTGGCGGAGAGAGAGGCAAGATACTCTTAGGTCTCCAGTACTTCAAGACACAGAACCAGATGAGTATCAACATTGTCAGATGTTCTGGTCTTTTCGCTATGGACTCTAACGGCTACTCTGATCCATATGTAAAGCTGTAAGTATTATCAACTTTATCAACGAAATGACTGACATGTGCTTTTAAATATTCCTTTCTAATTCTCTTTAAAATATTCTTGATATTATATTTATATATGTGTCTTGTAGTCAAAGTGTGATTCTGTTCCAGCATAGCTTTTATACAGTGTCAGGAAATTGGTTAAATTTTGTTTTAATAACATTTAAAATTTGTTAGCTGTCATTTGAAAGAAATTTGCCAGAAATATTTTCATCTTATGGTTGTAAATTTCTGAAAGTATGCACGTACCAATTAAACATGGCAGATGGGTTTGTCAATTTACTCAACTGTGTCGATAATGTCACACTTGAAATAGAGGAATGATCAGTCGTCTTTAAGTGAGAGCGTGGGCCAATTGGCTAAGGCGTCGAACTTGTGATCCAAGGATTGCTGGTTCGATTACTGCCGAGTTCATTACGTTGTGTCCTTGGGCAAGATGCTTTATCTCACTTGCCTTTCTCCACCCAGGGGTTAAATGGGTACCTGTGAGGTAACTTGTCATTGGGCGCAGTATATAACTGCTGCCGACTGGAGGGATTGTCTCTTGGACAGGTTATCATTGACCAGGGGTAATATAACGTCTGTAAAGCGCTTTGAGACTTATCGCTGGTATAAAGCGCTATATAAAAAGCATATATTATTAAAGTTAGTTGAACTGACTTTGCGATCCTTTACAGGATCTAGTCATGGACTGACAGTAAAGCAGGCAAAGGACATACTGGTCAAGTAGACGGATCAAAAACACTCGGTCATCTTATCATTCAAACATCTGAATACAATTCCAGTAACTATGCTACTTCAATAAGATTAATGGTAACCCTTGAAATGTTGGTCATTTTTGCAGTTATCTGCAGCCGGATCCTCAGAAGAAATCAAAGAAGAAGACCGGTACAAAGAAGAAGACCTTGAACCCAGAATACAAAGAGGTTGGTGTTTTATACCACGCTGAAAATATTCATATTTGATTTACTCTGCCCAATAATAGCTTTGAAGAATACAAAGAGGTTGGTGTTTATACAGTACCCTCAGAAAAAAATATTCATATTTGATTTGCTCTGCCCAATAATAGCTTTGAAGAATACAAAGAGGTTGGTTTCATACCTCTCTGAAATATTCATATTTGATTTGCTCTGCCCCAATATAGCTTTGATGAATACAAAGAGGTTGGTTTCATACCTCTCAGGAAATATTCATATTTGATTTGCTCTGCCCAATAATAGCTTTGAAGAATACAAAGAGGTTGGTTTCATACCTCTCTGAAATATTCATATTTGATTTGCTCTGCCCAATAATAGCTTTGAAGAATACAAAGAGGTTGGTGTTTATACAGTACCCTAAGAAAAAATATTCAGATTTGATTTGCTCTGCCCAATAATAGCTCTGAAGAATACAAAGAGGTTGGTGTAATAACTCTCTGAAAATATTCAAATTTGATTTGCTCTGCCCAATAATAGCTTTGAAGAGTTTGAAGTTACTTGTAGATGATAGGATGATGTATTTTTTGCAATGTTAGATTTTAGTGATAAATGGACAGAAGTATAACTCATTAACACTCACCTAGTTCCTACAACCTTACTCCAACTCCCTCCCTCCCACCTCTCCCCCCCCCCACCCTTCCCTTCCATTAGAAATGTGATAAATAATACTAATAAAGATTTGTGACTAATCCTAAACTGAGTTTATTATCGTTTGTCTTGTATCTCACCTGAACAGACTTTCGTGTACAAGTTGCCTGCTCAAGATCTCCATACCAAGACACTAGAGGTTACTGTATGGGATAAGGATGTCGGTAGCAATGACTACATTGGTAAGTCTAAGACCGCTTGCAGGTAGACATTACCTAGCAACTGAAATGTTGGTGTTACCTAGCAACCTGAATGTAGATTTTTGCTAGTAAACTGAATGTGGACATTACCTAGCAACTGAGACGTTGATGTTACCCTACAACACTTTAATAATGTGGTTGTAACCTAGCAACTGAAATTTTAATGTTACCTATTAGCATCTAAAAACTGTGCTTTCATTTTATGTTAGACATGTTTCATTAAATGCTTCTTACAAGAAGAACAGTTTTGGCTTTTCACAAAACCTTGAAATATTATTATTGTTGTTGTATTGCCTTTATGCAGCCACCTCTCAACTCCCCCCTCCCCCCCCCCCCTCTCATAGGTTGTGTTCAGATTGGTTATTATTGTTGTTGTTACTATTGTATTGCCATAGGTGGTGTTCAGTTGGGTTATTGTTATTGTTGTTGTTACTATTGTATTGCCATAGGTGGTGTTCAGATTGGGTATTATTGTTGTTGTTACTATTGTATTGCCATAGGTGGTGTTCAGATTGGGTATTATTGTTGTTGTTACTATTGTATTGCCATAGGTGGTGTTCAGATTGGTTATTATTGTTGTTGTTACTATTGTATTGCCATAGGTGGTGTTCAGTTGGGTTATTATTATTGTTGTTGTTACTATTGTATTGCCATAGGTGGTGTTCAGTTGGGCTCAAAAACCAAAGGTGATAGACGACAACACTGGACAGATGCCATCGAGAATCCAGACCAACTCGTCGAACGATGGCACATGCTATCAGAAACGCAATTCAGTGAAGATGACTAGTCTGGAACTTGGAGGTGAGATTTGGAGAGACATTTAAGTAATGTTTGTCTAAACTGCCGTCTAACATGTAGAACGCAAGGATGTCAACAAAGGTTTTCTCACATATTTTACATTAAAAGCATACTAGTAAGACTAAAATGTAATTAATGTAGACATTTGGTGCTTAAACAATATATAAATGTTCTACTGTGTATTTTTAAGCTTCAGATGGAGGTGACCCTGGTCATTATATTTCATTTGATGGGGGAGGTGTTGTTTGGTTTTGATGTCCTATGTACTAGTGTGTGCTGTTCTTAAGTGTTTAAAATGTACTGCTGTTCAGACTATGGTGTAATGTGAATGATTATAAAGCAAGCATCATTAATACCACAACAATTGAGTTGAAAGTGTTGTTGTTTACCTTGGTAACATCCAGGATCGTTTATCCACAAAGTCTCATCAAAACATTTTGCAATTTGATGAGACATTGTTTAATGAAGTACATTGACAGCTAGTTAAACATTTATCATCAGGGAATAGGAACAAGATTATGAAAAACAACCATATCTGAAGTTTAAGTCCCACTTAGAACTGTTCATCCCATTGGCTTGAAATGAGCAGTTGGCACGGTTACCGTGGAATTGCTCTTTTCATCCAGCAGAGTGATATATTTTAGTCCTTAAGTGTCTTCTTGTCTGTAACTGCTCTCAATGAACTGCTCGCTCCATTGACGACACTACCAAATTGTAGAAGAAAAAGTCATATGTTTTTTGTTGTTTCCTTCATCAACAGATTCAAGAGTTTGAGGAGCAAGAAATTCATTCCAGACCGCACCGTACTCTTGATTTTATTCCAATTCACAACGAACATAGTTTGCTTCAGTTTTCCACATGCATGTGAAGTGATTATATAGTTATTCATTTGAATTATTCATAGTAGTAAAAGTAAAAATAATATGTAACAAACTTAAAAAGTTTGAAAATTATAAGGAGAAATTTAATTTAATTTTTAGATGGTCATTTCTTATTTCAGGTTAAGAGCTTTTGTAAGAATGCATTTATACCATCACATAATTTTTAGTATTGAAGTTGTAAAACAATTTTTTCATTCTTTTCTTCTCATTTACAAAATAAAATATATAAAAAAAAAATTGTCTAACATTGATTTAGTTAAAAAAAGATTTTTGAATGTTGATAATTATAATGACATCAGGGTGAATAGTTTATATCTCAAAAGAACTAAAACCTAGTTATCAGAATTTTGGAAGTAAAGGTCTTTGTTTCTTCTTTTCTACAAAATTGACAATATTATGAAAAGCTTACTGGGTTATTTGATAAAAAAAAATAATTTTAGTTCGGGTAAAGGGGAAGGACAAAACGAATCATGTGTAAGTCTCAATTAATATTGAATATAAAAACGGTCGTGTAGGCTTATGCAAAAGCACTTTACAATGTGATTGTCAATATGTGTATTAAACCCACATTATGTGGGTATCTCATGGTGCTGACTCTGTGTTTAGGTTGTCAAAGAATCATAGGCTTATATTTCAGACGTTTTTGAACGTACAGAGCATCAAAAGTCATATAAAAAATTATATCAGTTTATTGAATCCAAATTTTGATACTCAATGAGACAGTGGTAAGCTTATTTTAAAAGTTGGCAATATCATTTAAAATTCATTTTTTTGCTTTTTCACCAAAAATTTGCATAGTTTTTTCTACAAATTTTATTTCATACTCATGTCTTCAAGGAAAAGAATACGTAATGAGTCTTAAAAAAAAAGGTTGCGCTTTCATACTGTTTACTATATTTGTCTGTGGTTGTCATGGTGACCTGGTTTTGTTTTGTATGTCCTTTAAAACTTGATTAGATGGTGATTGTAATTCTCATCATATTTCTTTCCCTTTAGTTGATGCCATTATTAAGGCAAAATGTAGACTTAATGAAGAACAACCAAAAATTAACCTTTTTTTGTTGTAAATCTAACCCTGTTTTACGAGAAAGTTTTGTGCATGTTTCTCTTTTTCTTCTTCCTTTTTTTTGTTGTCTCTCTTCTGTTAGTATTCTTTACTTTCTTTACTATTCAAACTAATGCTTTGTAAATTTTGTCAAACAATTTAAGTTAGTCACATGGAGATGGGTTGTAAGATTTCTCATTTAGTAGAGGGCGCTAGTTGTGAATTAGAAGGTGGAATGAAGGGAAGATTGCAAAAATAGAAGTAAGATTGAAGGAAGGTTTCTAAGAAATGTTATCATGTCATCAAATGTATTATGATTACTGTAATAGTCATCACACACATTATACACTCCTCCCCTTACACCCTCCACTCCCTCCCTCTTGCCAACAATGATTTGTGAAATTCTCATCTGTATAGTTATAGATATGTTTAGAAAAAAATAAAATGACAATTTTTTGGTGTGAAAGTTTCAACAAAAGACACCTTCGCATAGCTGGTTTGACAAATATGAACCCATCTTCTTGATTTTGCCAAAAATTGATGAAATTTTATACTAACAAGCATTTACTGGTCCAGTCTTTTCCATTTAAGAACGAGTGTGTAAGCCTACGCAAATAACTGTAGCATTCTTGCCAAGGTCAGCTACTAATTAATAAGAAGCATTGGATATATTTGGTCAAAAGAAGTGGTAAATCGCGATGTATAGGCTGCTGTAGAAACAACAATCATCTGTGCAGTTCCCATAGTTAACCAGTTATCGTTGATAGTGAGATCAATATGTTACTATAAGTATTGTTTCTACTTTAGATATATCTAACCGATAAAAACATATTGGATTAAGTTCCATAATAGTGTTTTCGTGAAAGTCTTTCTGTATGAAATCAACTACCCTACATAAAAAATGGTATTCAAGTATTATAGTTTGGCAAGATTATTTACTCTCCAGATAGGAAAGAAAATTTTATCTACTAATCAAGTTTCAAGTCATAACCTCCCTCCCCCCCCCACCATTTGGGGAAGGAATGGGGCAGGTGGGAACATACATTGAGACATACCCCTCCCCCTTAACTAAGGGGGAGTGAGAGGGGAATGTGCGATCATACATCAAGCCATATTATCCCTCTGGGGGTAGGGGGAGAGGGGCAGGTGGTGTATTCACACTTCTTCTAAAGGACCACTTGTATAGAGGGGGTACCTTCTGATTATCAGAGGTTTCAGTCTTCTGAAATATTACATATTCCATTCAGGGAAGACTTCTAAAGCTTTATCCTGAACATAATATTCATATATACCAGCTTTTCTTTTGCATTCTCATTATTATCTTATACATATAACTTAGTTATACCCACAATCCCACAATAGATTCATTTTATGTATAAAATCTCCCTGTGATTAGCCATAAAATAAAAAAGTTCAAATTTTACAGCACAAAAGAATGTGATCACCGAGTAGAAAAACCCTTATCTGTAAATGCTGGCAGTGTGACCATTTACATAGCTTTCTGGCATCTTGTAAGCTATTTCCTGTTTAAGAATTTGAAATAGTTCTTGAGAGAAGCAGTAAATCATGATTTACTATTAAAACTATTTACATATATGTGTGAATTTTTGACATGGCATTGGTGGATGGTATCATTGGCAAATTACATTTGGATTTATGGAGTTAATGTTATATTGAAAATTCTGAATTGACTTTAATACATGTGTAAATGAATGATTTAATGTGGCTTACAATTAACAACTGCCTTAACTCTACAAAAATGTTTCATTTGTTTGTTTTTCGTTGTTTTGATACATGAACAAATAAAAAATAGAGTAGCTTCAATATTCATTTCTTTTACATTTTTTAAAATTTTATTTTTCTGGTTTTGTTGAAAACAATTGTTATTTACAGTTATACAAAAATTTTGACATTATGAATATAATATATGAATATTTCACCTAAGGCAACAAATCCATTTACATTGCACTGATGGTAACTGTCATACAAGAACTATAGCTTCAAGTTTTTTTAGACGAGTATCCTCATGTTTTTGGTAATGTCAAAGAAAGACATAAATAATGATAAATATTGGTAACTTGAGCAGGGAAACTTTCACGAAAAGCAGATTCAAACCTTTTGCTTTAATTCACTGTAAATCCCTTCATATTCCATTTAAAATATTTTGAAAGTTTGTTGCGATGTGACTGAAAATTGGTCAAAATTTTGTGGAGAAAAGAAGCTGTGGCTGGGAGAACCAATGGAACAGTTATTGCATCGGTTCAGTTGCACATGGATGGAAGTCTATGGAGTCGCTGTAAACAATCAGAACTCCAAAATAATTGATATTGGTAAATAACTTCTTTAGGCAGAAGTTTAGTATTGATATGATAAAAATAATTGTGGAGTTGCTCAGTGGTTATCGCCGGTGCCTTTCAATCATAAGGTCCCAAGTTCGAGTCACTCCAAGATTAATGTATGTTGTCAAGTTACAGAGTTGTTGAAAATTGACAATTCATAATCATGGACGTTAAATATGAATCTAAGAGACTGATTTTGGTCAGCTTGCGGCTTTGACAAGCCAATGATGGCTTCTTGGCGAGTTCCTGCTTGCAGGAGGATCTAAAATACGATTCATACATAATAGTTTCAACATGTGCTTCCACATAATCAAGTTTGGAGTTTTGGTTGGTAGATACCAAAGTTTAAAAGTTACCTTCATAGATTACCCATGATCTTGGCCTTTTTTAATGTTGTTGTGCCTCTAGTTTGTGACCAGAGTTGTAGTGAGTTCATACTCTTACTCCCTACCAAGGGGGAATTTGTGCTCGTGCTGTTTCATTTATTTCTGGTAAATAGTGTTACCAATAAAATTTATGTATCATGGAAAAGGCAAAGCCTTCATGATGTAATACCAATAGCACAACAGCAAAACTACCTCTATCAAAATGAAATGAACATAAAACAATTAAAAGCAACTATATAATTAAAATACTTAACGAAGAATGGAACTTTGAAAGTGAGGCAACACTAATAGTTCTGTGATGTCACATTTTGACTTTCTCAAGTCTTCTGTCTAGTATAAGCAGTATAGAGATATCTTCCAAACTGAATCATTATTGTTCTCTTAGCTGATTTTGGCAGAGCTGATTTTCATTAAACTAACCACTAATAAATCATGTTTGGTTGCATGTTCTTCTTTGCCATAACCTAAATGTACAACAATTGAACTATGAAACGGGAAAGTGTCAGGTAACACCCGAGTTAGGCAGTTCCCTAGAACATGCATCTACTAATTCGTCATCTTCATCTGTTGCGATGTCGTCCTCCTCATCGCTGTCACTAAACTTCACGAGAGACGGGAACAACTCGCCCCCGTGACAGAGCAAACCTTCAACATGGCGGTAAATCCTTGCCGTATGTCTGTCCCAAGGATCCAGACTGTTCAAACGAGGCAGAAGAAGAGCTGCCAGTGTCTTCAAAGGAAGAGGACAAATGCAAGTATAAGGGTTTATCATGCTCCTCTTCTGTGTCTTTAAAATACACAAAAAGTTGAGGGAATGTATTTAAAAAGTAAGTGGATTTGAAGCGAATGACCTATGCAATTCAAATTTCATAAAAAAAAATGCTTCCATTATATTGAAGGTTTTGTCATCAAGAGATATAATATCAGTTCTCAATAATTGAACCATGCGTGACAAAATTGCAACTGGGATGACCACTTTTGTAATCTGGTTGGGAATGTAGTGGGTGGGTGGGGGGGGGAGGGAGGATGGGCAGGAGCTGATGGGTTGGGCAAAATATTGAACTGTATGGAGATATTATCCTCATCTTTTGGTAAGGGTGTGTTTTCATACATATCATTTGGAAGAACAAAACTTTATTACATTACGTTTGTACCCACACCCTTACCCCATCTGGAAGATGCCTTCCGCTTATAGTATAGTTCTTACTGCTCAATAACTTCATTAAAATCCTACTACACCAACTACGAAATTTTCATGTGTTCCTTCATATACAGACCACACCCTGCAAATTTGTGCCAAGCTTTAATAACAAAAAGTGCCACTCCTTGCCCATGACTTTTGGCAACTTTATTGCAAAAATATTATTTTACACAGAATGATTACTGGAGACTACTTATGTTATGTACTCTTAATGAGAGCAGTTTTTACAAAATACACATCAAACACTTCAACCCATTCCCCTTCTACTAAACCAAGGACAACCTACCTGTTCCACTTGAAGTTGGTTTTCTATGATTCGAACTCTCAGCTGAAGGTCTACATAAGTCTGTAGCTGCCTCAGAGTCTCGTATCTTAAGACACCAGCTGGCATTGAAGCGGGAGGTTCCACAGGTCTTTGTTCTTTGAGAAAGAATAAATTAACAAAGAACAAGTGATAAAATGTTTTGTTTTTTTTAAACAGCAACCATTCTATCAAATTCAAGATATAGATATGACGTTGAAGCAAAAAAAAAAAAAACCCAAAACAAACCTTCCCATACTTTTCAAAGTGCATCTTCAAACCACTTGTTAAGCAATGAAAGTAAAAAGTGTCAAAATATTTACCAAAATTAACTGCTGTATAATATGCTCTATCATTCTCTATTCATGCTCTATCATTTGCTCTATCATTTTGAAATTTTTTTTAAAGCCTAACCACTCACCAGCTTCACCGGTCTCCATTAACATCCCTCTCTGGTGTTCAAGTTGCTTGCTTCTGGATTCTATCTGCTTGAGATGCTCTTCCATCAATGTTAGTTCTTCAGATGATATAGCTTTCCCTGTCAGAGAGAAGGGACATGTACATAGTAAACTCTTACTTGCACTCTAGTAGTTTCCTGTACTTTCTAATTGTACTCATACATTTTGGAAATCTAGTATACAGATACTTGTCCAAGCTTACAGACTTAAACTTGTGAAAGCATTGTATGTTTACTCTCAAGCTGTAATATTTATGCTAAGTCTGCCTACTGACAATATTACTAGGCTCTATTATTATAATATATATTATATATTATATTATTAAAAGGCTTGGTGAAAAGAATGGAAAAGGTTTGATTACAATGCAAAAATTCTACCACTAATACTCGGCAGTTTGACTCCTTAAGTCCCAGTACATTAGTATGTATGTCAATAACTAATGCTTACACATGTATACAAACAGAGGGTTGGGAGAGCATGAGATCGCCAATCAGTACAAAATAATAATGTTCACATTTGGGAGAGTTATACCTCGGAACCAAGACTATACTCAAGAAGTAATCTAAAACCCATGTTGATTGCACTCTGAGTAAGTCTCAGTCTCACCTTGCTTTTGCTGTACTTTGTTAGAAATTGCTGCAGTTGATTCCAAGAGATGCTCGTATTCCCTGCACATCTCAGATGCTATAAGAGTTTGTCCTTGCTGGCAAATACAAAACCAGTGACAAAATTAACAGCATAAAACACATGATGGGCAATGCTAGAAATAACCTCCATAAGAGAGTAATAACTTCAATAGCAAAGCTGAAAATAGCGTTGTGCTTCAGGTATGTCTGCACATACCTTCATAGAACGTGACAAATTAATAAACTTTATTTTGCATAAAACAGAAAAAGAATTAAAACCGTTAAGATTGTACATTTTCAAAAACCAAATAAAAATAATTCATTCACTTTTCTATCAAGAATTAAAAACATTAAATATTGTAACTTTTCAGAAACAAAAACTGTAATGTCAATGTGCATGAATGGGCAGAAATCCATACCTGAAACTTTGACTGCCTAAAACAAGTATTTTAGTCTCTTTAAATTTAAATCATCTTTTGACAGATTTCTGAAACAAAAAGCTGAAATGCCCAAAATGGTTCCAACATTGCACCACTAAAATCAAAAACAAAATTTGTCAACAACCTTATAAACTATTCAGAATGAATGTAGTAAAGTAATAATGCTTAAACACAACAACAAGAAATCATATGTAAATCTTCTTCCCCCTAATTTGAAGGAAAGTTTCTTCATTAGACTTTTTCAAAATGTTACTGTAGTAGCATTATTCTCCAGTGATAAGCTTGTTATGAGTAATCATATGCAAATTGAACGCATGTTGACCAATTTCCTAGAACTCTGAAACTCAAAACTTTTCCAGTACAATGTTCAGTTTTGATCTGTACATTTCTAAGAGCTCCATTCCTTTGTAGTTTAACACTTGTTTTTTCTTTTGCCTTGGCTTAGTTCTTCTCCCGGGAAGGTTTTATTGCCAGGCCTGTAAAGTCAGCTTCTTTCCTCTTAGTTTCATATAGTAAATGCTTCCATTCTGAAATTTTTTGGCTGGTCTTAATGTTTTACCCTTTCTGCAGTATTTTTACACTTTTAATCTATTATGTCAAATAAATTTTTCTTGCTAACATGCAGGAGCCGTGCTTTGCACAGCTCGATCGTCCTCATCCCTCCCCTCCTTCCCCCCCCCCCTCGGCACACACAGTGCAACATTTAGGCAATCATTCTTTCATCGTGATTAATTCATCTGCAATATCCTATTTGCTTACATATTGTCGCCATCATCCCTTGCCACCCAACCAAACATACAAATAAAGCCTTTCGACTGGCCCATGAGCAACACAAAACTCAGGGACCTTGGCATAAGACAACAGAAGAAATAAGATATCTTACATATGCAGATGAGTTGTTAAGCTTCTCCAAGAATCCACCTGTTTTAGGTGACTTAAACTTTGAACTCTGTTTGATTTTTGATCTCCACTTTGAGTTGCTGGAAAGAAGTTTCTTCAAAGAAGCCGGAATTTTTAACGATTTTCTGAGGAGAAAGAAAATTAAAAGTAGTGCCTATGATATGAATAGGAAGTTAAAGTTAATATGTACTGACTTATATTTATCGACAGAACAACTAAAGGATGCTGAGAACTGTGTAATTTGTCCCATGATGGTTTGGTATAAACAAATCTTTGTATGTTGCTATTACGTATGTGGAAGAGAGAATACAGCCTTTAAGTTGGTGATTGCTTTCTCAGCTCTCGCTTGGTATCTGTTAATCATGCTGTGCCCTGTATCAATTTTCACATTGATGTGATAAATAACTATGTATCTCTCCAAATATTGGTCAGATCTAAGTTATTGAAACATTGTCCAATTCCTCAACTAATACAAATATTTGATAGTAATAACATGAGAGATTGCTCACCCATCCTTCAATAGTTCAAAAGCAGTTTCTTCAACTTTTATTGGTTCTGGATTACTTCTTCTCTGGTGTAAAGATTTCATGTTTACAACCTCACATTCACCAGATTCATGGTCTAACCTTGTTTCCACATCACCATCACTGGTATGCCTGGCCAACAACTCACTTCTTTCTCTTTCGTCTATGCTTGCCTTAGCAATATTTGTATTGATTCCTTCAACAGTTACCTTCTCGTTTTCAATTGCATGTTGACCTTTGACATTTCTGTCTCTGACTAACACACCCTTCTTATCATCTAATACATTTCTCACTTTCCCTCCAGATAACAATCTGTCGCTACGCGGTGGCAAACTTCCAATTCTTCCTCCTCCTCCTACTTCTCTTGATCTTTCACTTCCAGATGAAGTTAACCTACGTTTATCTAATCCCTTGTTGCTCTCTCTTCCTCTGATCCCCTTCCCGATGTCGGACGATGATGTTTTGTACATATATCTCTTTTGAGCAGAGACGGGCTTTGGAAGTCTTACGACTGCCTTTGGTTTGCTCTTTCCAGTGGCCTTATCCTCAACCTTTGATGTCTTTTTGATATTGATAGGCTCAAACTTTGCAGGCAGCTTCTTTCTGTTATTTATAGTAAGGCGTTTTCCAGGATTATCATCTTGCTTTGGATCGGAGGCTTTGGAGTGTCTCTGAATGAGGTCTTTCAGAACTGAGTCGGTCACTATGGCAACATCATCCAGTCTGTCCCTACATTCCTTGACCTGCGCATCTTCTTTATTATTGACTTGACATTCTGTGCCTGATGAAATGAGTCCAGTTTGAACTTCGGGAAGAAGATTCTTGAAGGAAACACAAGCGAAAAGAGAGACAATTTTTCAGGCATATTACTTATTCTTCACTGTGAGAGCACCCTAAAATTTAACTAAAAATACTTTTTACAAATGCCTGTGAACCTCCAAATTATTCTAAGACATTTAAACAATTCCTTGACTCTATGATGGATAAAATATATCAAATTGGAAATGATTTTTTTTATCATTCATGAGTTTCCCCATTGTTTTCACCTACATTCTGTAAATTAAAGTACCATTGGCACTTCTTCTTTTAAACTTCCTTTCTGGCATAGTTCAAGGCATTTTAGGTCACCAGTATTGTTGCCAAGTTGCTAAAGATGCTAATAATTGCTAAGATGTATCTAAAACTACTTTCCTGAATATCTATATTATTTCCAGATACTAAATAATGTTACATTAAATTATTCTACAAGGGATAATTAATTTCAAAGTCAGCAATGACAAAACTTCTCAAAATTTATTTCATGAGTGCCTGTTGTTTTGGTTTCCTTTCTCGCTTTGGTTTTCTCTCTCTTCTCTCTGGCATACTTGGTAGCTAAATGAATTTAGTATAAGCTGACTGAAATACTCATTTGAGTTTTAAAATCACAACTGGCTTGCAATCTCACCTTAACAGCTCTATCTCTAGCCTTGTTTGCTTTCTCTAATCCTTTCTTTAATTCTTGCAGCATCCTTTCCTCTTCAGCTGAGACCAAGGATGAAACCTTAACTTCTCCATCTCCTTTGGTGTGATCAACATCAGGAAGGTGAGTTTTTTCTGATGGCCAGGGCAATAGCAATTTATGAAGTTCTGTTGCAAGGGCAGCACATTCTGAATTACTTTGATCTAAATATTCTTGCCATTGCAACAAACTCCTTGGTAGATTCCTTTTTGAATGAAAAGAAAGAATCATATTTGTAGCACATGTATTTGAAAACATTGCTTTCGGAATGTATGTTACAATTTTAGCATAGCAACTGCAAGACCCCACTTGAAGTGTACTAATCATCACTATTCTATAACTTTCTATTTTTTAGGTTACCTATCTGCATCCTAAAGTAAAGATATAAAATATGCCCAAATAACACTTTAATGTCCTCTTGTTGTCTCTGTCTGAAATTGTGGGCAATTTCCTTAGTCATACTGTATCTTCAATATTAGTAGCATCTATAGGTTTGATACCTATAATGGGACCTGTTTCTACTTATAAAGAGGGGAATGCATTTGAAATTCACTTGCATGACCTCAAATCTGTCCCAGTTTGTCATCAGTATTGATCTGCATCAGGACTATCTGTAAAATAACTATTATTTCCACAGCCTTTAAATTAAAACTGACATACTAGGGAGTAGTAAGCTAACATAAAAAAAATTTGGTTTGTTACTGACTACAACCATTGGCATTAGGCCTACTACCCCTAACTAGTTTGTTCAGCTGCACATATTTACATCATTGATTCACACCACTTTCGTGGGGAAAACTGAGGGACAACCTGGGCACACTTCAAGTTGCGCTAGCTTGCCGTTGCTATTGTCAAATCGTTCAATTTCCGGGAATGTCATAACATTAACAGGTACCGCGCCATACTACTCAATCACATAGGTAGTGGCTATTGACCCGGCCGCCGGGCCTCTAAGCCCCGATCGCTATTCACCCGGCTGTAGATGGTACCATGGAAGTTGTGCACAGTCCTGGATCTCATATAAATTTACTGTGTAGGCCTACGTACGTACGTCAGGCAGGGCAAGCGCATGTGTTCAGTAGGCCGGGCTATTAAAGTCTGCAATTGCCTGCGCTGCGGATCATCAGCGGCGATCGACCCCCACACAAACAAACGCAATCGCTATTCTCCCGCGCCATTCATTTCGGCAGCCGGGTCGATAAGCCACACTGTTCGCTATTCACCCGGCGGCCGGGCCGATAAGCTCCGCTCGCTATTCACCCGGCGGCCGGGTCAATAGGCCCCACCAATCACATAAGTGAATGCATTTCGCAAAACTGAACCATGTAATTAGGCAATAGTTGTAGAGATATTTTCAATGAATAGTATCAGCATAGTTACCGACACAAACGCATTGTTTCGTCAAATTTATATCTTTCCCTAACATTAATTTAGACTTACGGAGGGTAACCCGATGAGGTCTCATCTGAAAACGAATTCATTTGAGGTGAAAGACAAATGTGCAACAGCTAAGGTTGACTAACTGTGTGTGCTTCTTACAAGCAACAAGATGATCATGTTTTGAAATCCGTATCCAAATCGAAGTCAACTAGCATAGTCATCGTTGCCAGATGCGAGTGCGCCATGTCTGCAAAGGAGATCATGGGAAGCCAAATGTCTAAAACAAAAATTAGATTAATTGTTATTATTAAAAATATTTTGATTCATCATCGTCATCGTCACCCAGTGACACTACGGCAAATTACACAGATACGGCATCTGTATTATCATATTATAAGCCAGGTTTATCGACCGATTATCGGTCGAAAATCCTGGTTTATTGAAATATCTGGGCATATTGGTAGGAAATCCTGGTTTATCGTTCATAAACCTGAATTATCAACGGGAATCCTGGTTTACCACTGAAAACTTGGGATTTTCGACCGGTAAACCCAGATATTCTGATAAACCAGGATTTTCGAATGATAAACAGGGTTTATCGACCAATTAATTTCTACAGAGAAGGATGGTGGTAATATTATGATGTAATTTAGTCAATAAATACAGGTAGCTGTTTTCGTTAAAGCCTACAACTTTTTGAGCATGCAGTGTATTGTAATCTTTCATAGAATGAAAGGATGTTGTCACAGTGTTGGATTATTAGTAAGTGTCGGGTAGAGACATGATGACGGTCATTGTAATGAAAGGTGTGCTTACAAATATCGTTTCAAAAATATTTTTAATGGACAGTTAATAGGTGTTTCTGTTAATTGAATCAGGGAAATGTTACCCTGGGTAGCATTTCCCAGATTGATGATAACTCTTGACTTGTTCTGTATATACAACAAGAACCATTTCAAGTTAACATATACTATGAATGAACTCTTGAAGAAAAAGTGACAGGGAAGAAATAATAATTACAAAGTCTATCCAAATATATGAAAATATATATATGATTTTGGATCAACTGCAATCGAGTTTTGAATAAATAATCGCCAACAATTATGTGAGGCTAAGTTCGGAGCAACATCAGTTACAGCAAATGCGCCAATCAGGCCAAGTGGGCACTTCTAATATGTCTGCATAGTTGAGGGCAGTTTGAAGATCTGATTTATCTTCTTCTTCTTCTATGTATGTAGTTTTACAGGTCAAAGTCAATTTCCTAATTTCATTTTGGGTACCTCCGAGAGGCATGCGAACCGTCCCAAATATCTAGCAAGGGAGTCATTCATTACAATCATGGATGCAACGACCTTTTCTTGGAGCAGGTGAATAAATGTTAAGCATCCTCCTCACCCCCCCCTCTCCCCTCTCCATCCCCACAAATAAGTATACGTGGTTGCCCCCCTGGTTACGATACATCCGTTTCAGAAAGTACTGGAAGCAGCTAGATTTTTCATCATCAACGTTATAAGATACTTATATTGCTCAAACGGCCGCCCTTATCTAGCAGACAGTCTCGAACCCTTACTTCCAAAGTAGTAAACCCCGAATATCGCCGGTGTACGTTAATACCACACGGCAAATATACAAAACGCATACGGTGGTTCGTGTTTAGCGAACTATTTCTTTGTTCGTCAAACAGACAGAGATATTACCCGTTGTTGAAGAATATAAACAGAAATTCAACAGAAGCAACAAAATCGTTTCATCACAAGATTAGAATCATTCCTTGATTACTCAAGTTTCCAAAATGTCAGTTTTTTAAAGGTTTTATCCTAAGTCAATGGAAGATTGCGAACGAGGTTAGTTTTTCCCTAATTGTCTTCTTATTATTATATAATAAACGATAGGCTAATTAAGCCTAGGCTAGTACTTGAAAACGTTAGACAATGAAGTTCGAACATCGTTTAATAATCTACTTCAATCCAAAGCATCGTCATTTCTTGCTCGCTTTACAAATATAACTGAAGTGAGCAACAGGTAAATTGGCATTTTGTCTAAGTTTAGGTCTACCGCATACTGATTTTTATAGGAATTGACATCTTCAGTCGAGTTGTGTTAAGACTTATCAACAGAACACGAATTGGTCCCAATTTCGTTAGCCTAGCCAGTGTACAATGAGCAAATGTAAGATTAGGCTACAAAGAACCATTCTGAAAGTGAAACTTGGGCTATCTGTTACTATCGAGGTATCGTGCATGGACTTCGTTGTACATGCCAGGATAGAGTTTGCCTTGTTCATCTGTGGACACATACTAAGAATAAGATTGGTTTGTTGTTGAAAATCACACTTCACAAGGTCAACTTCAATGTATCCCCAGAGGCTTAGGTATTTGTGGCTGTTTGTGTCATGCAATGGTACCGGTTAAGGATTGCAGTGGGAGAGGGGATTGGAGGGGCGAAGATAAGTCATATAAATGTAATTCTGACCTCAGCTCACAATACACCACATAAATAATTATCATAACTACAAGTTACAACCTTACATTAGGCCATATCTGCGTAAAATCCCTCATATTTTAAACTTGGCTATTTTGATCTTAAATTATACTATCGATTGTTCATTCAGTGTTGTTTCGTATTAGTATTGTAATATTAATATGGCTGAATTGAATGATTTCTTTTCTTTTTGCCAAACAATGTATGTATTTTTTGGTAATACATACATTTTTCTCAATTTGTTCATTAAGTAATCCCTTCCTATTTTTAGTTTATAGCAAGACTGCACTATAAAACATTATGCCTATTAGGCTAATTTAAGTGCTTTTCATCTATACTTAATGAAAATTTTCAGTTCACATTTCACAAATTTAAGTTATGAATATTGAATATAGAAAGGGATTAGTATCTTCACCAATATTTTTGCAACTTAACCCAGCAAGAAGCATGTTTGTTTTGAAGAATCGCTATCCGTTGTGAGGTATTGGTAAATGATACAAATTTTCCCAATATGCCGGTTATACACTGTATGCCAATAATTGGTGCAACACTAGTGTTGTAAATTTTTCAAATGATATAAAAGATTAATGTTTTTTCATTGCTCTCCTTATATTGATTTTAACAGATTATTTCTTGATGTCAGTGCTTAACTGAAGCTTGCCCCAGCAAGATCACCTTTTAAGATGGCATCTGTTCACTACAAATTTAAGAGCCAGAATAAGTATGACACTGTCATATTTGATGGACTACATATTTCCCTGGCAGAATTCAAGAAAAGCATCATGGATCAGCAAAAATTGAATGCAACAGAGTTTGATCTACAAGTGACAAATGCACAAACTGGTGAAGGTATGTGTTTTTTTTTTACTAGTTTGGAAATGTATTTGCATCATATATTTATATATGCATAAAGTCAAAGAATCAGGGTTGTTATCTCACACTTTTGTCATGAGAGCCTCGAAGCATGGTTTACTGTACAAGTTTGACATTGTATTGTATTACCGCATCAGAACAAAACCAAAGTTGAAGATATATTTTCTACAATATAAGTGCAACCACAGGCAACCTTGCTTGTTCAGTTCACAATGTTATTGATTTTGGCATGTGTTAGCCTTCTGAAGGAATAATAAATGAAGAAAGAGGGGTTTGTTAATACTGTATATTGTACCTTATAAAGTTCAAAGACATTTTCCTGAAGTGTCAATGGTTGGGTCATAGGTCACGTTGTAGTATCGTCCATTCCCCCTCAAAAGTAGGAATTATGATGTGCAATTGCCACAGTATTAGCTTAGAACTGTATGAGTGTTATTTTAATATGCAATCTTTCTGGTTTTCAGAATATAAGCAAGACGACGCCTTTATCCCAAAGAATGCATCAGTGCAAGTAAGAAGAATTCCTGTTGGAGGTGTTGGTGCCAATATCACTGGGTATGTTCTTTGTTTTCGGTTTAAGGATACACTTTTAGTTAATCTTCAGTTGCATCATTGTCCAGAGCAAATGATACACATATTGAGGAATATGGGTAGAGAAAGGTGTAGGCTAACCCTCTTCTCACAAAATTGATTTAATCTGGACCTGCCTGATTAGGTAGGTTGATCAGCATAAGGAATAAGTGACAGGCCTGGTGCCAGCTTTCCCTGCGAATTAATTATATGATCATTGGTCAACGTTATTTCATTATTGATTTGCTATGTCTCATACCACCATGGCTGCCCTAATTTTGATTGTCAACCGTGCATTGATATGTAGACCATAGGAATGGAATATGTTTAACTATGATTATCTACACACTGAGCTGGTCCCATTTAGAGTGTGGTACATATTGCTTCATTTCTCATTGTTGAAATTCATCTTATTGGCATTTTAAAATGAAAAGAAGGCGGGCTCTGTGACTCTATATGTCGCTACTTTAGCAATAGTTTAACATCTCTTCAAAGAGTTGTAGTTTCCCAGTAATTGTGTAAAAAGTGGAGATTTGAAAAATATGCAATTTCTTTGCTTGTGGTGCTAGTGGCATTGATTATAACGTATGTAAAACTCTCTTTGCTTTTCTTCAGGGAGCCCACGAGAGACAGCATATCAAAAGCAGTACGTAAGACCATCCAGTTTGGGTGATATTTTCTTCATTCTCTTTGCCATTTGAGTCATGTGTGGTACTTGTAAGTAAACTTTAAAGATAAAATAATCTTGAAATTATGTTTTCATACAACACCTCAAATGCTTTTGACCTTGATTAATTAACATTTTGTTTCCTCATTAAAAGATCTGTTAAGTGTGTATCTCCTATGGAGAAAGTTATATTTGAGACCTTGTTTCAGTTCAATGGAACATTGTTGTTGTAACCTGTGGTTACCCTTATATTATCGTTACCTTCAGAGATTGAAGGTTGTTGTTATCTGTTAGATTTGTTTCTAACCTATTCTTATCCATTTGGTGATTTTATGGTCATAAATGTTAAAAGTATTTGCACTTGTGTTTGATGAATACGCCTCTCCTGTGTGGAACAGCAAAATAGCAGCAATCATGTCGCGAATAGCAGTTTTGATGAATCACATTCTGCGCCATAACCGCAAATTATGTATGTTGTTTAAGGAAGCTAGCAGAAGGAGGTCTGTTCCCATTACAAAAAGCCGCCATCGTAACTGAGCCGTTTCGCATATTCGTTCCTTTGAAAGACGAGAGGACAAATTAACATTTCCAACACATCTCTTCATATTATGAATAACTTAATATAAGTTAAGAGATTTTTCGTTTCTTTTCTTGTTTTATTTAACTTGGCAAAGTGTCTGCTTGCCATGTTTTTAATACTTTATTATTGAGTATGATTTCTTTTGTTTAATTTAAAAAATTAGTAAAATACATCTTTGAATCTTGCTTTTGCCCATTGGATACATATGGTCAAGTATCATGGTTATGGCATATGTAATGGTTGACCATGTTGTTCATTTCTTAAATATCAGATCTGAAAAGAAACTTCTCCTTGCTATGTCAACTCTCTTGGTTGCAGCACATAGCTTCCTTAGAATATGCAAAACATAGATAACATTTAACAAATATTTTAAACTAATTGTCAAATATTATAGCAATGTCAGAGTATTCAATACGAGTAGGTGGTATTTTATTTATAAAAGAGATATACAAGTATAAGAATCTTGTCATAATTGCAGAAAACTCATTGTTTTGTACAGATATTTTAAACTCAGTAGGATTTTGTTTACTATCGTACATTCATGTATTAAGCTGTAGATGTGCTGATGCTATCCTTAGCATTTGTTTGTAGTTTGTTCGCGTGTGTCTGACCAAAATGTTTAGTTGGATTAAAATTGAATTAAAATATCAGTTTTAAAAGTGGTTCATATTTTAAATGCTGCTATGTGTAGACCACATTGCTGACACCATGAATAGCAGTCTCAGATGTCAGCAGTAGACACGCATCAATAAATTCTTAAGTATACATTCTAGATTATTTTGGTAAAATTTATCTTTTATAAACATTTATCGATTTTTCTGTAGTCTGTAGTTCTACACATGGTTTATTGTAGCTACCAGTATTGGAGGTCACTGCCAATATTTTGTTTCACATAAATGCTTTTGAGGCTAGTCTATGTAGACATGCTTGGAATATTTGTTGCAAAAATCTTTTTCCATTTTATGTATTATCAACTTGATGTAGTCATAAGGTAGCTCAAAGATAGGAAGGCTTATGCTTTGTAGGTACTCACAAGTAGTGCTAATAACTAATACATATTAGATTGAGTGAGGTACATTCTTACAGTATTTCTTTTGTTGTAGTGGGTTGGAGAAGCTTGTACCTTGTATGTTTATCAACAAGGCACCAATCAGTCACTTCCCTAGGTGATGTCTGCAAGATTTTGGGAACATCTACTTTGTGAAAAGTTGAAAGGATTTTTTTTAATTAATGTTCAGAATAGAATTGATGGTATTGTTGAGCTGTATTACACTGTTTGGCAACAAAATGGTGCTGTAGTTTGTTGCCTGTCACACTAATATAGCTTTTAAGACATATTTATGAAAGAGTAAAGAAATGAAGCGCTATAACAATATTTGTAACCTGTGCTGTAGTATGATCCTCGATTACTTGGTATGTCATGTGTCTTGGTTTTAAATTCTACCAGTGTAGTTTAAATGGATAGTTGCACTCGGTAACAAATGTCGATAATTATTTTTGTCACTGGATCAAATCTTGTTCTAGTCAATAGTTTTGCTCGTTCTTAATAATTTTCAAATTGTTTAGGATATCCTATGGAACTTAGTGAGTGCACTATTGAGTGCAGGGCATAGGGAATGGGAGGGGTAGGTTCTCTGGATTGGTGTATCAGGAAATTGGTAACATCTACTTTGTTATTAATAAAGCTCAAAGCATAATGTGGAGATGTTGCATGGCTTCTAATGTTCAGCATATCACAGGTAGTAATTCATGTGAAACATGTCTGTTATGCACTAATTTGTTTCATTGCTAAAGTTTATATTAAGCTATGGAATAAATAGGACATTGATTTCATTCATGTAACGGTCCTAACATCTAGAGACTTTCATGAATTTGAAGGAGTTAAAGTTTTGAAGATATGTTTTATTGGCTTTAAATATTTCTTACTGGTGGTTTGATAAGTTTTTATGCACTGTATTGATTATCCTTTTGATCATATTTCACATTTTTCATGTTACTCATAATTTATTTTTTGCCATGTGTCTAAAAGTGACAGTAATAGAAGGATAATTTATTCTCTTGTCTTATTTTATTGCTTACTACTACAGAATTAAGGGTGTGAGAAAGAGGGGGGGGGGGAGAAAAAATTCCCCAATAGTTGCACTATTTTGCTCTTACTGTTCTTTCCATGAATACAGCTGTTTTTTATGTAACAGAGATGGGTCTAATCCAGTCCGATACAAGTGATAGTCAAGGCTGAGATTTAAACATACATAAGCACAAAGCCCATCATACACCATTATCTGCTGTTGCTCAATACAACCTGTGATTCAGTTGTGGGACAGATTGTTCATTGTAAGGTGTGATGAAGTGTGACACAATCCCAATTTAAACAGTTCATTTATGATGCGCAGTTTGATGTATTGAGTTCATTTATGATGCGCAGTTTGATGTATTGTCCATGTTTGACATAAAAAAATTACTGCACATTAGTAACAATGTACACATGTAAATGTAAATTAATAAATTTCTTAAAAACTTCGTTACTCAGCAACAGAGCAAGCTCCGGATTGGGATTTGAACCAACTTGTTTTCTTTTTACTTGCTCTTTGACATTCATATAATTTTATTCTTCAATAAATCATTCTTTAATCACTTAATGAGATTGGCTTAAAAAGAAAAAAAAATCTTACTTGAGCTGTATGACAAATGCTTGTAGTGTACTTGTTTACTTGGATCTGTATCATGAGTGACCTTAATTTGATAGACGGGATTTGGGCTTGTTCTGAGAGAGTGTATACTGCCTCTCAAAGTGCATACATTGTCTCTCAATTTCTTTGCCATTTTAAAAGAGTATAGAAAGTCTGAGTTTCAGACAATGGAAAAAATTGAATACAAAAAAAAAAGTAGCCTAACATTCCTGAACAAATGTTGTCCTGATAACTGAAACATTTCAGGTCAATAGTGTCTTCAAAGTGTTTTCGGACACTTGAACCAAATTTATGATTTTTTATTAGACACGTAAAAAGTGCAAGTTTCAGTTGAGGGTAATCTTCAGTAAATATTGTAGTTTCCAGAAATAAATGCTCACAAGCAGTATAATACAAATAGTTGGAAAAACAAGGCTTTATCAGTCTGAAATTTTTTGTTTTGAATGTATTCTGAAAAATGACAAGACCTTGGGGTATTGAATGTCATCTTTGAATGACTCTTTGTATCAGTTACAAGTATATTCAGACAATAGAATTCACAAAACAAGAATTGTCATTTCAAATGAGCCCCTAGATTTTGTAGCTAGAGTTCAAAGGTGGTACAGTATTGTAAAAATGTTCTGGTTTTGACAGAAATTGGTCAAAACAAAACTCAAGCCAACTCTAAGTGCCCATCTTTTTCCATAACCTTTCAGCCCACTTTTGTTTGTTTCTTTTTATCCACTAACAAGGAGTTAGTTTTCACTTACTACACCATGATTTCATTGTCTGCTAGTTTATGACATGTGTCTAGCCTTTTAAAATTTCCTCATACAAATATATTGCCAAGAGAAAAAATTCAGCATTGGTTTATGTCAGTAGGGTGTCAGTATCTGTGTTTACAAAGGAAAGAATTGTCCAGAGGATTTTCATATTAGTGAAAGATGACCTAAACATACAAAGCAAAATGACAGTTGAAACTAACCGCAAGCTCCACAAACTTTTATGGTACGAACATGGTAACATCAAAGGTTCACTTTGTCCAGACAGCCCAAATATTTTCTAGGGCCTAACCATGCCACCAAAAACCTGTCCTAGACATTACAGTATAACAATATTTCCGACAATTTACCCACTAAATATGGAGTGTTGTGACTCACAACACAGCATCACAGAAGTCAAGCAGTCATGATTGCAAGTTATCTGTGCTGAAAGCTCACTGTCCTTTACTTCCAAGTAAGTGACTACTAATCTGTGAATAAGTAAACATTCAGCATAAAATATAGAGTGAAACAAAATCAGTTTCAATCATTGGAAGGAATTTGGAATGTCAAATCTTCTTTGGGATGTTTTGAAGTTTATCTATATATTTGGCAAATCTGGTGGTCGTCCTAGGTTAGGTATATGGATGCAGAGTGAATCTGTGACATCACAAGCATTTTCATACTGTTGAAAGATTGGGGGAGTTTGCAGCAAGTTTCAAATATCCTTTTATCTCGACCTGTAAATCAGAATCGTATAATTTTTAGTGAAGTGTTTTTTATTTTTCCGGTTATCAATGTTTAATATGAGAAATCTCTAGACTATTCTTTCAACTTGCACACTTTGGAAATGAAATGTTTTAGTGGAAAAAAATAAGTTCATCAGATGTTTCGCTGCTTACAACACAAGTTTTGGGCAAAAAATTGTATGATTGAAAAAATACAGAGAGTATTAAGTTACATTAATTTCTCCTCCACAAAACACTGTTGGTTGTACATAATTGCCTGTAACCTCATAAAAAAGGAAACGACTTAAAAGAGTAACCGCATTTTACGATATTTAGGAAAAATGCATTGCATCATTGAAATTAAGATGACAAATACGGTAGCAGTATTATCATCAAATAGCTACTATTGTGAGATGCCAAAAAAATACATGTATTCAATTATAAAGCATACCAGCCGCTCACAAAAAATTATTTCTTTGTTCTCGCAAATGCATGAGTTTTTCATTTCTTCTTGTTTCTGTTATGTTTTGTATTCATTATATACCCTATCATTGTGACACTATTGTAATTAAAAATATTTCATATGGGATTTTGTATTCCGTACAGTTGTGTGGGTGATTTATAAGGACCAGTACTTAATACCATCGTCTTCTTCAGTCAGTAATGTAAATACATGATAACATATAGTACATCTGAATGTAAATCGATGTGCAACTGGCTTGTATCTGTATTCTCTGGAATGGTATGTTTGGTGTGATGGTAGAGAGTTGTAGGCTGCATGATTAAGTGGCTTGCTTATCGTTCAGTATACATCTTCAAGCAGGTGGTTCAACTGTTTGCTCTTGTGGTTTGAGCCACTTAAGCTCTCCTTGATCGAGCCGGCAAGTGGTTGTATAATATGACTTTTATGGAGGATCAAAATTCATTATATTGTAATGATTATGATCTTTTATGGGGAAAAGATTTTTCTGTAAATATTGAACTAGCTAGACAGTCACAGTTGATATTATGTTTATTTGATACATAATTTACTGTATGTCATTGTTAAGGCATTATTTATGACATTTTACCATGATTGTTGTGTACTTATTGCAGAAGATTGAAAAGACTGCAACAATAAAGAAAGTTGTAAAACTCTTTTTTAATTTGTGAACTACTGTGTTTACTTCTCGACTTTTACTCAGCAACAGTTGCCCGAATGTTACGACGACCAGCTGTTAAACTTGCCTGCATGTATCAGCCGGGTTTGGTATGCATTACTTGCAACTGCCTTTAGGGATCACTACCTGTCTGAGTTTTAAGTCCATATATATACTGCAGTGTACACAAGTATACTATACCATTGTCTCCTCTGTTACCGCAAAGCAGCCCACTCAACTTCACAATATTTAAAAATGATTCTACCACAATTGATGATGGTTATTCTGAAGTGCTGTTCAGTGTGGGTGGTTAGTCATTAGAGATCAAGGTTCATGTCTATTGTGTACAGAAAGACTGCTTGTCATTTTAGTTTTACTTTCAGTAGTTATTTGTGAATCATTTGGCAATAAGGTGCTTGAGACCTAATGTATGTCACCTACTCTCCATTTTGTGTTCAAAACAACTGGGTTGCATAGGGGAGAAAATGGCTTTTCTCTTGGTTTCATAACTGCATAACTACAATCATTATGCGTAGCTGGACTACTTGAAGCAGCTTTTTGCATTTTATTGCCGTTTGCCCACCCTTTTGACATGTCTATCAAGTCTATTCTGTCAAGAGCATTAATTGGCAAGTAATTAAGGACTTCTGCAGATAATGATTTAAGTGTCTATCATGTGAATAGCTCACATGTTTATTTATGAGCCGTTGCTTAAAATAGATCATTTGAAAATCCTCCCTTTAGTAAGACTGCCGCTCCTTTTATCGCCACTGCCCACTTCTTCATCTTTCAAGGTTATTAGTCTGGACATTAGCCTGTGTGTTGCGTAATCAATTTGCGTAGCCTAGCGAAGGAAGTCAGTGTGGAAAAGTCACTTGTACAGCTCAAATTTCCCGCGATCTACAGCGAGAGCCCATCAAAATGCTGTTCATAGAATTGAAATATTTATATTATGGGTGGGATTTATGGCGATCCTAACAGAAAATATATTCGAGAAGAACAATTCAAAGTTGTAAAAACAAATTGACTTTTATTCCACCATTTGAAGTAGATTTGAATAGATGAGATAGTAATGTATGTTGTTATGGCATCGTGGGGTCAATGAGGTTGAGGAAAGGATTATAGGAAAGGATGCAAAAAGCTGCTTTAATGTCTGTTGCAGACTTCACCACTTCCAAAATTTTGGCAAAAAAGTATTTTGTGATGATTTTGTGAATATTTAGCACTTACACTAGGCAAACGGCGAACAACAAGTTGTCGTAGACCCTCTAGAATAGGTGTCATATTGGCCATGTTTACAATGGAATGCATTATGCAGGTTCAAGTTGTAAAGGTGATTACAACAGCTGTTGGGTTATTAACTCGATGGACATTTATTTTCTGTACGTACTAAGGGATTTCCCTAAGAATTTAGCAACATGAGGCAGTTGTGTGACTGTATTGACTATTGTGTAAGGCTTTACAGCATTGTCTACAACTTTGTGTACAAAAGAAGTAACAATTTTTAGTAGCTGGACTCTGGCACGGTACTGTTACACTGCAAGTACTTCAGTAGGGCCTGCTTCCACATAAGTGTGACAGATGCACGAAAATGTAATATAGGCATTCTTGTTGATGTACTCTCTAGGATTTACATTTTCTTTTACCTGACAAAACATTTTTCATGAAGTCTTGCTTGCCAAAAGGAATTGTAAACATTCCAAGAAAAAAAGTCTTTTCTAAACAAGTTCATCAGAGTACGTAACCTTTTCAAGCTGACATGGTTACCACTCCTCATTGTGTTCACTTTGATTAAACATCAGCGAACACTAAGGAAGTTCTGTTTTTCCCTCCCACAATCTCGTATGCATGTTACACAGTCACCATAAACTATCATTGGTTACAAAATGCAGAATCTCCAAACTGGTGTCACAGCTCATTGCATTACTTTGTAAGCAGTCTATAGTGATTGTTTGACAAACAGTTTGATTTACATGGTCGACGCATGGTACATACTCTCTTACTAACACCTACTTCCTGTTAAAGCATCTGTCTTCACTATGTCACATTTTCTGTTTTAGAAATTTCAGACTGTTGAATGTTGAAGATCTTTTTTTGCAAAACAACTGAACATAAACAATGTACAGATAGATAATTCAGATAAAATCCAACAAGCCTGCTTCATCAGTGGTGATTTATCTAGCTGCAAACATAACATGACAATTCATTGGATACAAAAGAGAAACCATGAATATTGTCCACTTGCCTTGTTAAAAAATGCCAAGGCAATCCCGCACTTCTGTCATACGTATCACTGCATGCAAAAGAAAGAAATGACTGTACTGTTGTTTCAAGAAAAAGTAAGATTTGAAAAAGGGTAAGGGTTCAGAGCAAACTTTCATTACAGTGCAACTCTAAATATAATACTATCCATCTGGAATGGAAAATATTTCAAATTTCCCTTCAATATAGGAAATATGAGTATTAATAAGTGGTGTAACAGTGTGATGCTAAAAAGGATTGCCATTTCCTTGTTTATAAAATGGCTGCACTTTCAGAACCTTTTCCTGTTTAAGCACTTTGAACACATTTAATAGACTCAAATATGACATTACAAGAAAAAAATGATTAAGGATTAATGTCATAAACAAAAGTATGGTAATGTGAAAGTAACAACGTGGTGAAAGGCTTGTTACAGGATACAAAATAGAAAGAAAAAAAGCTAATGTACCACAGTTGAAATCTTAATGTTACAAGGTTTTTTTTTTACAAGAATTTTTTACAGGACTAGCTATGTGTACCTTAGAATGTCTTTACATGAAATATTTGCAGTGGTGTAGGAACTTGTATTCTTAAATAAAGGTATACTTGGAAGAGTTGCCCACTTGTGAACAATTTGAATTTACCATATGTCTCCTGGCTGTGCTTCAGCAAAATGATTGTGATCTTCAAATTACATTGAGGAAACAATGTTACATCATTGATCGCTGTGGGTCACAAATGACAAAAGTGAAAGAAGTGTATAAATGTACATTTCTATGCTATGGTAAAAATCCATGCTCATATAGTGGATTAATTTAGTATTCCAAGAGAGAATAGGTAAAGTATGACTGTACAAGCCTAACTTTATTCTTGGAGGGTGAGATCTCACAATACCATTTAGGGTTCTTTAGGTGACGGGCTAGCCAGTGCATTACCGACATGCATTAATTTATGGCATACTTGGAAAAGTAAGCTAGATAGAGGTGCAGAGGGCACTGTATCATTCAATGCAGGTTACGCTGTTACCAAAAACAAACAAAAATTGTGTTATAGTTTAATCAACTATGAATTTATTTTGCTCATTGGAGCATGGATGTTATAGGCCTGTGGGAGTATGATTTGCAATGCTATTGTTCATTCCCTTTTGTATATTTCCAAAAATATTAAAAATGTATGCTTTTTGGGTAGCAGCCTGACATTTGAAGAAGCTCTAGTTAGGTGGTCGCTGAAGTGGAATGCAGGGCAAAATTCAAAGTTTCTGAATGTATTTGTCAAATACCAGTATTTAACTAAACAAAAACATTTTGAAATGATTGGGATACAGTTTGTTTAAAAAAGCTGTATTTTTTGTCAATTTTAGTGATTTTAATTTATCCAAATTGGCCCTGCATAAGAAAAAGTGTGTAAACATCAAAAATTTGAAAAACAAATATTATATACAAGAAATTCACACTTTAAGCTTTAATTTTTAAACCAAATTTGTTTACATAGTACAACTTTGAAAATAGGGTAGAATTGCCCAAATGTCTTTTTATGAGCAAACATACATAAATGTATTTGTCACCCTTTCTGGGAAGAGCCTTTTCTGGGCGAGACAACTCCACACTAACCAACAAAATAGTACTTAATAACCAACAGCCATTCCAGTTCTCTCGCTAGCCTGGGCTTGGGGCCAAAAGTTGTGGTGTCTTTTGGACAATGACAGCATTGTCCTTTATATACGGCTGATATTCCCATTCCTACAACAGTTGGTGATGTGAGGACCCTATCATGTCACATTGTGACTGAAAAAAACTTGTTTCAGGTTGACCACACTGAGACATGACTAGTGCAGTGCTGTACCTAATGCAAGTTTATGACCACGGACATTTGACTTGGCAGTCAGTATCATAGACAAGTATTGAATGTTTGACAACTTAGAGTACTGTTTTCATCCCTCACCATGTACTCCACCCTTCCTTGTCATTGCCCCCACCCTATTGGTACCTAAAGTACTGTACCATTTGAGCTCTGTAACAAGTAATGTTTGTTGCAGTGTTCTATAATATAAGTTAGTTTTCCTCCGTTGGCCTGCACAACAAAAACAGCAGTAGTTTCACAAACTACAATCGGCATGAGAAACTGTTCCATAAAGTAAATTTGTACAAGGGTGAGTGTGTTCACACAACTTCTAGGGAAAGTGACAAAATAAAACATCTTTCCTATTAGATGATAATAACTTATAGGATAGTTGCGTAATATCTGAAGCCTCTCTATATGTATTCCCTGTCAATAAACAAATCCATCATCTGGTTTGTATAGTTTTAAGTTCCCTTGCAAATTACGAAAACCCATTTGGAAAAATGAACTTGTTACATATGTTGACAGCATGCAGCTTTGTATCAGTCTTTAACATGAAACAGTTCAAGTTTTGAATTATTCTCTGAAAGCTTTAAGCAAGCTACTCAAAGATTGCAGCAACAAGGAATGATGATGTTGCGATATATTCATGTGTATGGTGGCCTGCACGATTCTTGACCACCCATGCCTTATATATGATTTTAGTTGACCATTTGCTAGGACACACTTATGACTGCAAATTAACTAGGTCAAAGAGATAAAGGGAGGGCTTGGGTTGGATAATGTCATGTCTACCATGGCTTGCACTACAGCTACATGCTGCTAAAAACAGCTCCATTAAAAAGTGACTCCTTTGAAGTGTTTGAAATAGAATATACTCTTTCATGATTGAAAATGGAGGATGTCCTTTCAACTCCACAGTATTTGAGATCTGTTGAAAACCACTGGTCGTAGTTTTAGAGGATGAAGTGGGATATGATAAAGTCTAAAACCTTTTGGTATAAGACATTTTAGCATATTTCAGGTACAGTCATTTACTTGTACAATACTCTCACAAAACAACACAAGTTCAAAATGTACACAATTCAGATAGATCAAATAGGGTTAAGAGCAGCCTTGGTACAATGCAGTTTTGAAGTTCCAGTGAGCTGTCCTCTGGAGTTCAGCCGTTCAGCCTCCTCAAGATGGACTGGTTTGCGGAATTGAACAGAAGATCTCAATTTTATCCGCACCGGGTAATTCTGTATAGTGCCATATCCCCATGAACGTAGGTCATTCATCAACACACAGTGTGATATTGGTAGTAGCAGGTTAAATTCTGTTGGTTTCATTGATATGACATCCCATAAATTTACATATCTCGGACAGGTGAGCAGACTCTAGGCTGGACCTATGCAACCACTTTCAAGCTAGACAGTTGTGAAAATGTCAGTGTACTGTAGATGTGGAGGCTCTGACTTGATAAAGAAAGTTAACAAGAGAACACAAATCTCGCAAACTTGCTATATATAAGGACTCTAACCGAGGGTGTATAGGTCCTTCGTTCGTCAGTGTAGATTTTGTGTTGTTTACTGTCTGGTTCACCAAGTTCAATGTATTTGGAGAGATGCTCACTAATAGGATCTCTCTGATGAAAGTTTTTTGTGGAACTTGGGTGCATGTTCAGTATTTCTAATCTAAATGCTCGCTTTAATAACCATTTCTTTGGATTTATTCTTTATAGGCAGGCAAGATGACAGTTGCAGAGTTGACACGGGTAGGTTATCCTTGATAATAAACAGCTTCACCCGCACCCTTCATGACACTACAGGATCCTCCTGACTGGGGGCCATGTCCCCCTCCCCCCCCCCACCTAATAATGCTACACCTTCAAAATGTTGACATCACTGAACATTGGTCTGACTCCTTCCCCCCGTCCTGTGTTGTATATACTTTCATCTATCGAGAATGGTTTTCCCATTTAGTTGTAATATGTGCATTTTTAGCTTTCTTGATTAGATTATTCATTTCTTTTGATCTCTATTGTGTTCATAAATACTCTTTAGGTGTACAGTATGTCAGTAAATTAGCCAGAAATGACACTCTGTTGGCCAGATCATGGTCTTTGGCAGATAAGTTTGCTTGTTTTGTGTGGATATTCAAAACTGTTAATTAGGAAGACAGTTATATTTGGGACTTTCCATCTCCTGTAGTTTCTCATTCTGTCTCTGCACCTTCTTATAAGCATATTGATGATAAGGACCAATTCTTTGATCATTTGGGTCATCCTTGTTCCTTTTAAGGAAGAATGTTTAGAGTTTTAACCATTTAATCAATATGTATGTCTGTTCTATCATCTTAGACTTCTGATTTAGCTAGCGCTAACGCCGATGAGAACTCCAAGATACTCGCTATGGTGCAACAATCCGGCCAAGATTATGATCCCTCGAAGTAAGTTTAAATATGCCAAATACTCTGTCGTCATATATTAAAGATATGTTAGCGTTAACGACAGTCTGTATTTATATGCTAAAAAAGTAAGATACAGCAAGTTGGTCACGATTAAACATCGTAGTAACACAGTACGCTAGTAACTAGGTATGTTTATAGTTACTATGTTTCCTCAGATGTCAGTACATCAACATATGTTGCAGCATGTGAATGTATTGGTCTGAAAGTGTGGCAAGTGACAGACTGGCCCCAAGTTTGTGTCATTCTGGCCTTTCACAACATTAAATCTGAACATGTGTTAAACTCATTAAGGTATTGGCCAATACTTTAATAGTAGGCAGAATCAGTGACATTTGGCAAAGATTATTTTTGCCCAATTGTAATTGAAGGGTACTGTGTATTTAAGAACTGTAAGCCAATTGTTGCCCTGTTATGTACCTGTAGGTAGACCAGAAATAAGGGATGTTCTTATTATAATATAGTCCAATTTGAACATCACATATGATGTGGGTGATTCGACCAATAAAAAAACTATTCAAGACCGCTGTCGGTATGCTAGATACACAGTGAATCAAATAGCAGTTTTCAATCTTCGTATAGTACAGTAGCTTGCAGTAAAACGGAACAGACCAAAGCAAATGTGTTTCCGTAGAAGATATCCCTCCTTATGAGAGAAGGTAACTTTTCTCACATTACAAACCAAGCTTTAAAATGATAACGTCAAGCCAGTTGGTAAGATTTATATATAACAAGGGACCTCAAAATTTATGGAATCACAGAGATGACCCATATACATGATCAAAAAAGGGTATTGTATTTATGGGTGGATAACTTTTACACAAACTTTTAAATCTCATCAGACTAGATAACAACCTTTTACTTGTTTCCAATCTTCTCAATGTATTCTTTCCTATGTTCCTAGTTATGTCAGCCAGAGCAGGGGACCAGGGTCCTACACATGTTTCAACTGTGGTAAACCTGGTCACATCGTCAAGGCATGTCCGTTGAACAAACCTCCTTTGAATCCATCATATGCCAGAAGACAGGTAAGATATAGACTCCTCTTCGGATAGTCTGCAGGAATAGTGATATTTCTAACTAGTTGTTAAGTTGGCACGATTGGTCCCTGATCAGCTTCTGCCATCACCATGATCATCGATTAAGTCAGCTTGATGTTTATCTGGAAAATGCTATGGACCGTCACCATGCATAAGGCCGTAACAATAATACTATAACAAGAATACTCAAAATAGTAATACTTCAGCCAACCATAGCTAATGTATGGTAGGTAATTTATTCCCTTCTGTAAACTTGGATATATGTTCAATATTTGATAGGTTTTCATAAAACCTATGGCAGGACCACTTTTCCTTATTGTAAGCGGTTATGAAGACTGAAATCATGGGCACGTCTCAAGAAATCATGCCTTTTTGCTTCCTTCACATTCTAGGAAATTCACAGCCGATTCAGAATGCCAGGTATCAAGCCCAGCTCTGGGATTCCACAGAGTTTCATGAGAACTGTATCTGATCCGAGAATGCCAGGAGCCATGCTCACTCCTTCAGGGCAGTATGCTGTATCCCAAAGAGACCAGTAAGTACACAAGTTAGAGATTCTTAGTTTTTAAATAATGTATCTATTTCAAGTACATATTAGTGAGGTCACAAAGATGGCTGATATTTGTCACTTATATAACTTGTTAGCCAATTTATCAAACTTATAAAAAATATATTGCCCACTTTGATGTGTACCAGGGAAATTTGTAATGGTCATTCGGGACCGCCAAATTTCTGTTTGGACGAACAAAGTCAGCGTTGGAGTGTAACTAAATACCCCACACAGGTAAAGTGAGAGATTGGCATTAAACCAAAAGTGACTGTTCTATTCACTAAATATCCTTAAAAATTTGTCCTGGTGTATATATATATACATTGCGAATCATTTAAGGCTGGTTTCATTTTGTTTAGTAACTTAGTATTTTTGAAACAAATTAGCATCCAATCCGTCATTTCTGTCCTTATTTTCTGTTCTTTCTAGTCTATGCCAATTTTAGAGCTTACTTTATTGATCGTATTCTTGCATTATTTGAAATCCTCCTTTAAAGAAATCAGTTATGACTAACCTCTTGACCTGTTTCACCGTGTAATAAAACATTTTGAATTTTCTTGACAGGTTAGCCTATGCCAAAGGCAAGAAAGAGAGGCCACCGTTTGTCCCTGGCAACTCCCCTGAACCCATTCGAGATGAGATCGAGATCCCACAAGAGCTTGTCTGCGTTATATGTGGTCTGCTGATGAAGGACGCCGTTGTCATCCCTTGCTGCGGAAAAAGTTTCTGCGATGAATGTAAGTTTCAGAGCTGCTGCCTCGATGTGGGTTACTCTATATGATGAAAATATGGGAAATGTATGTATGTTTACATGTGTATGATATCAGCTTGTAAGATTTTTGGTTAAAAAGTTTGGCCTCATTATGCTATTATGACCATTTTAATGACAGTAAATGTAAATGTAAGAACATCAAAAACATGCGTCAATAAATTCTTCTTTGCTCTTAACCCTCAGGTATCCGAACTACCTTGCTAGAAACAGAAAATCATCAATGTCCTTCGTGCAAAGAAGTTGATGTTTCTCCCGATTCTCTAGTCCCAAATAAAAGTCTCAGAGAGGTGAGTTCACTCTGTTGATGTTATTTATCGATTTCAAATTTAGTTTGAAGTGAGGGTTAGTAAATCTCAGCTTGTCTTTCTTGAGGTAGTAATAACTGAAAACACTTCCAATTCAATTTATAAGCCGCTCATTAGAATGGAAATTTTTGCTTTCTTAATAAGCTGTTATCACACAAGGAGGAAAATTTGCTGCCGCTTCTCCATAAGAAATCTTTGGCTACATTTTCTGTAACTAAGAAGAAAAGTAAGAAGAAAGCAATGTTGCTTTTCGAGGGGGACAATATGTTGGTTAAGTTAAATTAGATCAGAAGTCAGTGTCTCTTAAGAATAGAGATGAACTTCCATGTGGTTTTGAAACAGACTGCGCCAAATAATTTGGAATTACCAGATCCTCCAGTCACAAAACTGCTATTTTGCTTTGTCCTTTCTATGAGGTAAAGTTAACCCAGTGGATTCCATTGGGGTGAGTCATGGCCAATGAGTGATATCTTGGTGCTTGAAGCAATTTTCTCCAGCATACATAACCTTACATTCACTTTGTGTTTGTTGTCTTTTTATTCACAGACGGTGATGAATTTTCAGACGGAGACAGGGTACAACCCGGGCTTTAGGAAACGTGTAGTTGTTGCTCGAGCACAAGACCCAGTGTTAAGTAAAGCTCCTCAGACAATTCCGCCACCCCGCAATCAGGCACACCCTGCCACACCACGTCAACCTGCAGCTGCAAGAGGTGCTCCCACAACAAGAGGTGCTCCACATGTTCAAAATGGACCTCCCATTACAACTGCGAAACAGGCACCAGTGCAAACACAACCAACACCAAAGGGTCCTCCAGTATCACATGCTCCAACAGTGTCTCAAGCTCCTCCCATGCAAACTAGACCCCAGGGTGGCCTACCACCACGTCAAGGTGGTCCCCCACAACACCAGAGTGGCCCCCAGCAACACCAGAGTGGTCCCCCACATTACCAGAGTGGGCACCAGCAACACCAGAGTGGTCCCCCACATCACCAGAGTGGCCCCCAGCAACACCAGAGTGGTCCCCCACATCACCAGAGTGGCCCCCAGCAACACCAGAGTGGTCCCCCACACCACCAGAGTGGTCCCCCACACCACCAGAGTGGTCCCCCACATCACCAGAGTGGTCCCCCACATCACCGGAGTGGACCCCCACAACACCAGAGTGGTCCCCCACATCACCGGAGTGGACCTCCACAACACCACAGTGGTCCCCCACATCACCAGAGTGGACCCCCACAACACCACAGTGGTCCACCAAATTCCACTGGAACCTCAATTCCAACAGTTGGACAGGTTTCCGGAGGACCTTCAAATGTAGATCAGCATGGATACCCGGTAAGAAGGAACAGCCTAAATATTTCATTCTAAGCTTACTGTCGTCTTGCTCTCTGTTCGATTACATAGCATCGGTCACCATCCAACAAGTTGAACACACACAGTACATTGCTAATTTCTTCTGTTGGATTCATAACAGATGATTACTACCCTGGCTTACCACTAGGCCCATAGCACTTTCATATCAGATGAAGCTAACCTAACATTATGGGTATTTGGTAATTTCTCTATTTTAGAGAAGACGTTTTTGCTAGCCTATTGACTAGTGTTTGTATTCGAGTGGAGAAGAAGTGCATCTGCAAGGCAGCTCACAAGAGTTATGTAATTTAAGAAATTATATCTACTTTCTGAAGTAGCTACTTGGTTCTTACATTGTCGGAGTCTTGATGTAAGGGGATTAGGGTTGAGATTTAGGACCAAGGTTTTGTATCTTCATCCCCCAGCCTCTATCTTAGACAAGTTTTCTTAAAAGTTACCTATTAAACCAAAAAATAACAGACTTATTGTTTTCTAACATACCAGCAATACATCAACCATTAACTTTCTTTTACACCTATTTATCACCAGATCCAGCAAGTTCAGTCTTTAGGCTATCTACCAAATCCAAATCGGAGGTTTCCAGGTGAGCCATCTATTAAACTGATGGGTATTACTCTAAAAATGAAATCATTGGTTCATAACTTGAAACAGGTGAATTAGAGATATGAGGGGGGGGGGGCGGCAGTGCCATCACTTTGAAAAGGGGCAAGGAGCAAGGGTTATGTTACTGCTCCCTTACTGGTAGTCCACAACATTGATAGATCATTCAGCTGGATCCATATTAATGAGAGTGCCATGATATCAAATATGGAGCAAGTATTTATTTCATATATCTCACAATCTTTTTAAAAACTTTCATGTTACTTTATTTTTTCAAAGTTTGAGATAAAACATTGAAATTTCTGCATAAATTTTGAAATTCGAAATTACTGCAAAAAAGATGAAACTTTGAAGGAAGTTTCACCAGTCAAAACTGCAATTGTCACATATTGGCCATCCCCAAATCCTGCTCGGTTTCTTCTTTGCACTGCCTCCCCACTGGATAATGTAGGAATTTTAACAAGAGAAACTGACTCCGGTATTGTCACTTGTTGACTTGAAGTAGATGGTTGTCTTTCATAAGCATATTCCACTTCTCACCAGATTCTAGCTACTTGAGAAAAAGTACAAGGCCTATAATAAAAATTTATAAATAAAAATTTATAAATAAAAAAATCATTTTCAAAGATACAATTAGTTAGCACTTACCAACAACAGTCAATGACAATGCTGTTATCTGCGAAACAGGCTCGGTCAGGCACTACTACTACATAAATGTGGTAGGTCTAGGCTAAAGGGTTGATATTTGCTTAGATATTCTCTAGGTGTTCGTGATAAAGAATCATACAAGGTTGCAAATGCAACAGGCTGTTCTAAATATATGCCATTGTTTTCATTGCAGGACCAAGGGGTGTTCGTCCTCCCAGACACGTAGTGCCCAGAGGACCTAGGCCATATCACCCTGGACCTCATTTTAGAGGTCCATCACCAATGCCTCAAGGACCTATGGAAACCCTCCGGCCGCAGGTCGGTCAACCTCACCCACAACGGATTCCTTTGGCAGCAGAACCGCGCCCCCCAATGGTAATACCATCAGCAGCTCCACCAACATCTACATCTATACCAGACTTTTCAAGGCCTCCCCCAGGTGCGATGCACCAGCACCAAGGCCATACTAAAGTTGGTGCTCCACTTGTAGCTGTAATGGATACAGTGCCACCACCACCTGGAGTACAGGGCCCACCGCCACGTGGTGTACAGGGCCCACCGCCACGTGGAGTACAGGGCCCACCGCCACATGGAGTTCAGGGCCCACCACCAAATGTTCCAATCCAACGTCCTCATCCAGGTATTCCTAGGGGACCCCAACTACAAGGACTAAACGGACCTTCAGGGCTAAATGGGCCACCAAGACCAATGATACCACCAGGGACAGAGCTACCACGGCTTCAAGGAACTTTTCCATCACAGCAGCTGCGAAGTATACCCCAACATCATCCTGGAGTTCCTCTTGCAGCCCCTTCTCATGCACCTCCCGTTATGGGACCACCTCCGCAAGTACCTTCCCTTGCACCCAGGGCTTTCCCCCCAGGCCCTGTACCAGAAATGCACAGAATATCAGTGATGCAATCATCACTGAGGCCAATCCCTGCTGCTCCTTCCTTTGGATTACCTACTGATGCATCTGGAAACTCAAAGCCTCCCCCTGTGGGACCAGGAGGAAGACCATTGACAGAGGAAGAATTCTACTTGGAGAAATTCAAACTGAAGTAAGTTTTGATCATTTCCATAGTTGGTACTAAAGTTCTATTGTCAGATTGATTGATTTTTGGTTCCGATGCTTTGGCATCCATCGGAACCTATGCAGTCAAGCTGGCCTATGTGTGTATGTGACGCCCTAGCTTGTAAACACGGTATCTCTAGAAGGAAATATGTGATTGATGTCATACTTTGTATATTTGTTGGTAGATGATCCCTATTGTTTGTGGTGGGACTAGCATCCATATTAATGAGTTGGCGTGGCTTAACTATAAAATGTCAATATCTCTTCAACCGTATGTCCGAGTTAGTTCATACTTGGTATGGTGATTGAACTACGTAGCAAGTACCAGTTCTTTTGCGACATCAATTTTGACCTCATTAATATTTATGAGTGGATGAGGCTTAATGGGAAATCTTCAAAAACAGCTTGTAAACACATCATTTCAACAAACACAAGTTGAATCAATGTCATACTTGGTAGGTAGATGCCCCATGATGTGGAAATGTGCCCTATTGTTTTGGCTCCCATCTCATGAATATTAATGAGTGGGCAAGGGCTTACCATAAAATTCTTAAAATGTCAATATCTCTGCATATGTATGTCCAATTTAGTTTATACTTGGAATGGTTATGTAACTACATTTACATCTTCTTTGCAAAAAACAACTTTTACCTCATTAATATTTATGGTGGGTGGGGCTTTATGGGAAATTGTCAGAAACAGCTAATAAACATGATATCTCAACAACCACAAATTGACTCAATGCCATACTTAGTAGGTAGATGCCCTGTGATGAGTAGATTGTTTTTGGTTCCCATGCCACGAATATTAATGAATGGGAAGGGCTTAAAGTAATATTTGGTTCATGCTGGTATGGGTGATGTTGGTGGAAAACAAGCACATTTTTCATGACATTTCCATCATGTCATTAATATTCATTAAATTGCAAGAAATGGCTTTTAAACACAAGTCAAGAAGCAAATGTTCCATGATTTTCATCCTTGACATATTAGGGTTGTCACACTACATTCATACAATCAAACACTGTGGTTTTTTGTGTACATATCATGAATATTAGTCAGTGAACATTAAATTCTTAATCAGATATCTGTGAAACAGTATGTCTAATTAGCTATATACAAAAGTACTTGGATAGTGCAATGTAAGTACAATGTACATTGTACAAAATAGACACAGTACTTGCTTATGAGATCATAAACTTTGACCTCATTAATATTCATAAATTTATATATTTTTAGACAATGTCACTAAATATACTATGTCAACATGATAGCTAATTCTTGGTACCTTCCTTTCTATGTTGCTGCATTAGTCAATACATAATCCCTCTTCATTTTGGTGTGCACAAGTTCATGAATATTTACATGTATAGCTTACCATACTATGACTATGTTTGGGCATCAGAACCACAAAACGTTTTTGTTGTCTGGTTTTGCAACAGAAGTGGGTTAAAAAAGAGATCAGATCTGTATGCCTGTTTGAAAGTTTCCAATACATTTTGACACAAGAAAAGGGTTTCACTGACATGTTTTATATGTTTGATTATTTTCTGCAGAGCAATAGCAGCTGAAGATCAAGAAATGGATCCCTATGAAAAGATGAGACTTGATTTTGCCAGAAAATTAGCTGAAGACAAAGAAAAGAAATTACGGAGATCATCCAGGTCACCTTCAAGAGGTTCCAGAGGGTCGAGCCAGTCTTGGTCAAGAAGCCGTTCACGTTCTCCCTCCAGAAGCACACCTCACTCTAGGTCTCGTTCTAGGTCACGTACACGTTCAAAAACACCCATCAAATCTCGATCCAAGTCAAGGGAGAAGTCCAAGCCAAAATCTAAGAGCAAATCAAGATCAAAGTCGCGTGACAGAACCAACAAGAAGCAGAAGAAAGCATCGTCTAAATCCCCTCCTGCTCAAAGGAAATCCCGCTCAAAGTCCAAAGGTAAGGAGCGTTCAAAGTCTAAAGGGAAGTCACCCAAACCTAAAGGGAAGTCTCGATC
Source organism: Apostichopus californicus (assembly GCA_020650975.1). Classification (NCBI taxonomy): domain Eukaryota; kingdom Metazoa; phylum Echinodermata; class Holothuroidea; order Aspidochirotida; family Stichopodidae; genus Apostichopus; species Apostichopus californicus. Next base: position 69,707 of record JAIPMN010000475.1, read on the forward strand.
TAAATCCCGTGGTAAATCTCCTACTCAGGGCCAAGGTAAAGCTAGGTCCAAGTCACGTGGAAAATCGCCGGTCAAATCCTCTAGGCATGGCCGCTCTCGATCCAGAGACAAGAAGAGATCACCAAGAAAATTGCGAAGTCGTTCGAGGTCAAGGACGAGAAGATTTTCAAGAGGCAGGTCTCCACCTCCGAGGCTCAGGCGATCTCGCTCATTCTCAAGGGGGAGGACGCCTCCTCAGATGAGAGGCAGACCAATTCCACAGGGCAGGCGTCGGTCACCTCTCAGACCTTACTACCCAAACAGGACGCCACCTCACCTCAGGGGTAACTACCCACCACAACAGGAGCATTTTGATTATAGAGATGATCCCAGGTATCCACCGAGGTATCAAGGTAGGAATGAAGGTCCACCATCCTATGATCCCAGGTACCCCGACCAGCAGCATTACCCTCCTGCACATCAACAGTACTATGACAGTGCTCCACAGTATGATGTGAATTCATACTATGGACATGATCCTCATTACCAGTACCCTGCTGCACTGGCTCCACTCCCACTGCCGCCCGGTGAGTCCCCTCAAGACTACGATGCAAGATATAGAGACTACTATGGTGAACGGGGGGGACCAGACGGGTATCCACGGGGTCCCCCTCCCGGTGTATCCAGGACACCAGAGGAGAGGCAACGGCTCCCAGAGCAGGATGAAAGGAGGGAAAACAGATCCAGGGAAGATGATAGGAGGAAAAGAGATGAAGGTGGAGATAGAGAGCGAGAGAGATACAGCGAGAGACCTAGGAAAGATGAGAGTGAGAGACCTAGGAAAGATGAAAGTGAACGACCTAGGAAAGATGACAGTGATCGACCTAGGAAAGATGATAGTGAGCGACCTAGGAAAGATGAAAGTGAGCGACCTAGGAAAGATGAAAGTGAGCGACCTAGGAAAGATGACAGTGAGCGACCTAGGAAAGATGACAGTGAGCGACCTAGGAAAGATGAAAGCTCCAGAAGGAATGAGCAGGGTTACAGTCGGGAGCATGGAAGAGATGGTGAAAGGTATTCTAGAGGGTCAGGGGAAGAGGGTTACAAGAAAAGGGATGACCGTGAGGATCAAGCAGAATCGAGTCCAAGAAGGGATCACAAGGGGAAACACACGAAAGGACATTCCAAAGAGCGTGAGCAGTCTAAACAGGAGTCCTCTAGGAGCAGTAGCAGTAAGACTACAAAGAGTAGTAAAGATCACCACAGTGACGAGAAGAAGGAGGAGAAAAGTAGCACTAAGCACGAGAAGCATTCCAAGGATGACAACCACGAAAAGAAAGAGAGTAAAACTGTCAAGGTGTCAAAGGAAAACAGAGGTAAAACAGAAGCACAGGAGCATGACCACGAAGAGAGGAAATCCAAGAAAAAGAGGAAGAAAGAGGAGACGGCAGAAACAGGCGAAGAGGAGGAGGAACATTCAAAGAAACCCCACAAGATGAAGAAATCAAAGAAAGGAGAAGATGTTTCAGGTAGTAAGAAGGAGAAGGAGAATAATAAGCATGATAAGCTTGATGAACAAGCAGCTGAGGCGAAGAACAAGAAAAAGAAAAAGGTCAAGTCAGAGGTTAAGGAGATGGACACTGTTAAAGATGACACCCATAGTCAAGTGAAGTCGGAATCCCCTCACCTGAGGAGTCCGTTGAAATCTACCGTCAACTTGGTTGGATATGACAGCCCCACTGAGAACGCCAAGCTTAAGATGTCTTCTTCAGTCACAAGTAAGATCGTCACTCCGCCAGTTCCTCAAGATGAAAGGCGGGTGGTCTGTCGATCAGAAGAGGCAGATCCTCCCAAGGAGGCTGTCGTAAAATCAAAGGCTGTCAAACATGAAAAGAAGACAAAGAAATCGTCTAAGGGGAACAAAAGTGGAGAGAAAAAGCACAAAACAAAGGTGAAGAAAGAACCGAAGCAGAAAGTGGGGAAAGCGAAGAAAACCAAAGTCGAACAGATTGATGAAAAGGAAGGTGCTAAAAAAGATGAGGAAATGGTGGAAGTTCCCCTGTCAAAATGGGAACGTGAAGATGACGAAGAAGACGAGAACGAAAGCGAGGAAAGTGTCAGTAACCAAAAACATGTCCCAAAGCCAGACATTAAACCAAAGGTTGAAACTAGTGCCAAAGCCGAGCCCAAGGCAGACGTCAAGACAGACATCAAGACAGACGTCAAGACAGACATCAAGACAGACGTCAAGACAGATATCAAGACAGATATCAAGACAGAAGGTGAGACCACCGAAAGTAAAAAGCCAGAGACCAAGGAACCTCAGAGAGTGAAATTAGAAGAGCAAGTGTCTATACCAGGGGAAGAGTCATTTGAACCTGATTATGAAGAAGAGCTAGAAGGTGAGAATGCTGCAGAACCTGTACAGGTGCCTGCAGAAACCAAAGAAGTGAAAACCGAGGCGAAGCAAGAGAGCAAGAAGAACAAGGAGGACAGCAAAAAGGTCCTCAAAAAGGAGGTGGAAGAGGAGGGGAGTGATGAAGAAGATAACGATGATGAGGAAGACGATGAGGAAGAAGAGGATGAGGAGGAGGAAGAAGAAGAAGAAGAAGAGGAAGAAGCAGAGAGCCGGAAAAGAAAGCATGAGAAAAAGAAGAAGAAGAAGAAAAAGAAAGTGGTCTCCAGAAGTCCATCTCCAAGTTCCCAGTCCGAGAGAAGTTCGAGGAGCAGGAGCAAAGAATCGGACAGCAGTCCCGAGCGGAGTGAAAGTCCATCGGAGAGCGAGCAGAGCGACGACTCTCAGAGCCACTCGGCATCGACGTCCGGGTCACCCTCCCCAGAGAGGAAGAGGAAGACCGACCACTCTCGAAAGAGGTCTCACAAGAAGCACAAAAAGCACAAGAAACACAAGAAGAAGAGCAGCAGCAGCAGCAGTGGTAAGAGGCGGGCATCAGAGAGCAAGTCGTCATCGTCACACCACCATAAGCATAAGAAATCAAAGAAGAAGAGACGGAAATGAGTTTGTGCACTGGGCTTTTATCATTTGAAAAACTGCAGAATAGCATGTCAAGGATTGCAACATGTGCTTTGGTGGTGTGTAGAATGAGATTACATACCTGGAGAGGTTATGGGGATATTGGAAAGAGGCATAAGGTAGTGCAAATACATCATGGGTGACCTTTCTTAGAATTAAAAACAAAATTTACAGAATACTGATGTGTGAGAATTACGGTGAATGAGTCATTGAGCCTAGAAATTCATTTCCTTTTCATATTTCAGTAACATGGTTACAGAATAGAAACAAACATAAGAGCAAGAAAACCATATTACTTACATCTATAGTATGTGATGCTTTATATCTAATGATGCTTTAAAATTATGAAACAGGATTTAGGAATACATCCTTATATCTTACAGCCAATGAGAGGAGAGTAGGATCAGTAATCCTACAATCCTCAAGTTTCACATAACAGATTTTAGAGGTGTAAGGAAACGACACCAATGTTCTTCAGTATGTCACTTTGAAAATCAAAATAATGCTGCCCAGCATCTAGATGATGGATGCAAAGGTTTGTGTGTGTTGATCAGACCGTCAATTAATACCTTATCTGTGTGCGCTGTTCATCATTTGTAAGCTATCTGATATATCATGATGTAATATTTGCACTAAAAAACAGACAATAGGTGGATTTTTATGTTGATTATCCTTAGGGCTGACTTTTCTAAAAAAAAATCAATACTGTCACAAAGACTATTGTGACGTCACTTGAAGAGCTACCTGGAATTTGAGATGTTGTGTTGTGTTGTATGACGGTGTTGGTTCTAGAGCAATTAACACTCTATGCAATGTCAAATGTTTTCATGAGGTGTAATTGTACAAAGGTATCACAGCACAGAACTTGCATTTTGTTTTCGTGGTGGTTATATCATCTTACGAAGGCAGCCAAGTAACCATTATTCTGAGATAAAGGGGTTACTGTGGGCCTGAAATAGTGCAGCTGCAATGGGTTTTAAATTGGCTCTGACTAGTTTGGTAAACATTTTACTCCTTAAATGTAGTCCAGGAAAAGTATTGAATGAGGCATGTAAGTATCGAGTACAATATTCTGGCAGTAAATTTAATGGGTGTTAATTGATGTGGAAAAGAAAGCCATTGCTGAGTAGGGAGAGAAATGTGAGAGGGATGTGCATTGCTTGCAGCTTGTTAAAGGTTTTAATTCTTTATCATTTTCAGTTTTCATATCTGATGTGATGCCCACCTAGTACAGGAATTAGAAAGTAGGTTGCAATTTTTTTCTTTTCATTGTTCTATTGTTGGATACAGCACAGTATTCATTTGTCCTTATTAGATGCATAAGTTTTACAAGCTTTGAAATTTAATTCTAAAAAAGATGTCTTGCAATTTGAAACAGGTTGCATGACAAGTTCATGAAAAATCTTGCAATTTGTCTTTTGCATAAGAAACAGGTTAAAAATTTGCTTTATTTGGATAGGTTAACATGTTACTATAATGTTAGATGTTATGAACAACACAAGATTTATTTTACCCTGTTTTTGTTGGAAGTGCAATTGCAGTAAACTGACACATTTTTGTTGAATTGTGAATAATGATAGCTGTTTCATAAAAACAAAAATATGAGAACAGTTTGCCTTTGTTTAAAAAAATTCTCAGCTTCAGTGAAGTAAGGACTGTACATAAAGTAAATAAGTTGTATCATGATATGTAAATAAGTGTAATGTATGTAAATAAATCACTTCAAGGGCTGGAAATATGCCATCAAAGTAAGCAATGGTAGTTTTGTTTTTTTCCTTGTCTTTTTAATCCTGCTACAATAATAAAAAAGTGTTTGTGATCACAACTGTGAAGCCAACCCCAAGTATTATGATAAAGCTTGCACTAGCCTCATATTGTTCTATATATATTGGTTTACCTCCTATTTCTTTTTACTGACATATTAGGACTGCTTTTTTTAATGTTAAACTTTAAACAATGAAGGTCTTAGTGAATTCTGGTTATTACCTGAAACTTGTTGATATCTAGGGTTACCATATATCTCCTAGAGTTTCCGCAATCAAATCATTTTACTGTCTTCGGTACATGTGGTGTCCAGGTGAGCACACATAAAAATGGCAGGATTTTTTAGGTCATTGAACACATGCAATAAATACAATGGAAGAACTAAAGTAGCAGCCATTAGGGAAAGTGGCTAATAATTGGTTGAATTTGAAAGCAGCATACAGCAATTTCATTATCATATTTGTGTGGTACTCAACAAAATGATTTTTCCCCCTCTAAGAGTTTATGGT
>JAIPMN010000476.1:7162-20450 GCA_020650975.1 Apostichopus californicus
TATGAATGGCCTAACCTAGGCTAATGTAGTGTAGGCCCAAGTACGGTAGGCTAGACCATAAGGATTGGACGTTGTTTTTACACCTTCATTTGAACTCTATTTGTAAAATAGCATAGGTGAGGCTAGATTGTGTTCATAAGGAGACAAGTGGAGACATCAGCAAATATCTTCACTCAGATTATTCTTAATTCTAATTTTAAACTTAAGTGAAGACATTTCTTGATGTCTGAATCAAGGTCATTAATAATTTATAGGCAATCAGACAACCAGGGATGTAGACTAAGGCCGAGGGGGGGGGGGGGAGTTAGAGGGGTTATAATGCCAGGTTCTCTTGGTCCACTACACCATTTCTGTTCAGTAGTTGAAAGTTGTCCTCATTTAATGCATAGCTTTCTGCAATATTCAATGTTGCTACCTTGAATAACTATGATTTCACTGTTCAGCATATAAGACATAACACCTTCATGGTTATTGCTTGTTGCTTCTTAGGTAAAAAAAAGGTACATAATTAGTTATACAATTAATTTCAGGTTACTATTTCACTCTAAATCTCGGGAGGTCGAAAATTACATATTTTTGCCACAACTGTAGTATACAAAACACATTTTAAAGAAATTTGGTATATTGTTCCAGTAATTGTAAGAACAAAATTTAAAACTATATTAGAAACATGATGTAACTAAGTGAAAATCAAACCAAAAAGCTCCATCTACCCAGTATTTGCCTCGAGCCAGTTATCAGGGAACCCTTTATTTTTATTTTCACAATTTCTTGGTAAAATGCTAACAGTGTTGTTTTAGGGTGATGTTCAGAGCTTCAATATGTTAGAGTTAGTAGCATTTGCAATACCCAGATCCATGTTTACAGAAATTAAACATTGTAATAAATAACAGAAAAACATTAGAAATTGAAGTACATGAGATTCAATGATGTCTAAATGTTGACTTGATCAAGTCCTCAGCTTTGTGTGTATCGGAACATTAAATCTGTTTTTCACATCTCCCAAGACTTTTCTTAGCAGTTTTGGGAAGTTGTTCATGACAGTAATTATTGCCTCTTAGATCAGTAATGATGGTTGGGTTTGTGACTTCTTGCAATCCCTGAGTTTGATTTTTGTCTTTCTCTATTTTTCCAGTTTTTTGGATCATTGGTATTAATGGAATTGGAAAGCCCGAGTTCTTTTATGTGTTGTGAGTATCTACTACTGTAACTTTCTATGCAATGTAAATGCTGTACATGACATACCTGTATATATTGTAATAACCATTGTGACCACTTGCATGTTCTGCTGACAGAATTTTTCATAAAACAGATGAATATTTAAACCATGACTTTCATCATGCCAGAGCCAATGCTACTCGATAAGTTCTTGTAATAATTTTGGTGTGACTATTTGGTATTAAATCAGAGGGTTATGTTTGCGATGGGCCTCATAAAATATACAGTATTTGTTTGCTTCAAATGTTGCTATATTCCCTACACAAATGTGCATAATTACAGAAACGTGTATTTTTCAGTTTCAACATTAGGTACTTGAGTTCATCAGGTTGGAAGAGGAACATAGAACTTTAATTGTTTTACTAATGAATTACAAAGTTCTGGCCACTTTAGCAGTTTTGGTTACTTGCCTTAGTCAAAGCTTGGATGAAGTTCATACTTGGGTATGTAGATACTCCAATGTGGATACAAGCACCCTATCTAAAATTGGTGAAGGTCAATGAACGGTCATTTGAATTTAAAAACCTTGTAAACATGATAACTAAAGATTAAAGAACTCAAGCTTGGACCAAGTTTGTACTTTGTACGTAGTTCCCCCTTGGTTAGAACAAGGTTACTTGTACTTGGTTAGTAGTACTGTCAAAAATGGAAGAGGTGAAAGGTTTTTTTGAAGTAAACAGAGGTCAAAGTCAGGCGGTTTGCGGTCAAAAGTTGTTACTTGTTTGTGTAATGTTACATTGAAGTTCTCATTTGAAACATGGCAAGGAGTTACTGGGTCTGCTGGCTTTCTGGTTTTATGTAAAAAAAAATTTCACTTTTTGATATGATATTTTGTTAATTTTTCTTGTTTATCCAGGTTCTTGGCAATTGTTGTCTCTATTCTGGAAGGTCTCTTCCTCTTTGAGTCGTGTATCACAGGTTGCTGCGAGTAAGTGATCATTGTTTTCACACCTGTGGTATTCACAGTAGCCATTCAGATTTATTCAGGTCAAAGGTCATTTGAGGTCAACCTGAGTGAATGCATGAAAACCATGAAAACAACAAAAGTCAAATTTTGATGTTCTTCATACTTGGTACATGGATCCACCTTGTTTAGTACAAGAACTCTATTACTTTTTATGGAGATCAAAGATCATTTTTCTATGGAGGTCAAAGGTCACCGAGGTCAACAGAGATCAAAGTATGAAAAACTTGTAAACAAAATAACTCCAAACTTAATGCACCTTATTGAGTACCCTTCTTCATGGTATATTGAGCTTAAAGGTCATCTGAGGTCAATTGAGGTCAAAGTATGAAATGGTTTAAGTATGAAAAACTTGTAAACAAAGTAACTCCAAACTTAATGCACCTTATTGAGTACCCTTCATGGTATATTGAGCTTAAAGGTCATCTGAGGTCAATTGAGGTCAAAGTATGAAATGGTTTAACAGAGTAACTCATGTGTTCAAACTTGAATGAGGGTCATGTTTGTTATTGATAAAGAACCTTGGTGAGTACAAGAATCCTTGTTTTTTATGGAGATTATAAAGGCTATTTATGGTCAGTTGGGGTGAAAGTCTGAAAATGTTGTTAACACAATACCCAAAAGCAAACTCTGCATGGAATTGTTACTGTGTACTTAAATCCATAGACCTTAGAAACTTGGTACAAATTGTGGAGGTCAAAGGTCAAAAAATTCAAAAGTAAAGATTAATGAGTACAGGAAGGAAGTACTAAGTGCTTATAGTAGAGGTCATTTGATGTCAGCAAAGCCTTGTAAATACAAAGCCCCATCTTTGTACCTTGTATGAAGTTCCACCTAAGTAAGTTGAAGAAACTCATTGCGATTTGTGGAGGTCATAGGTTACCTGAGTTCAATAGAGGTCGATACAATAACAAAGTAAAGCTTTCAAAAAGTGTGGTAAGGAATCACTAAGCCTATTGGCCTGCTTTCTATTTTTCTTATTCTATTCCCATTAAATAGAACTAAACCTTTCACTTAGACATTTTACATATCAATACTGTTTTAGATGGAATTTTTCTCCTATCTTTGTGGTAGCATCACTGCACCAACAAGGGCAGTAGGTGTCCAAGATCATAATGTTTTACTTAGTTCATTGAAATTGAACCGGTAGTTATGAAATTATCCACTAACACCCCAAAGTTTAAGAAATGAAAAATATCAAACATTTACATTTACATTAAATTTTGTGGGACCCCAGACTTTTCTGCATTAAGCTACTGAAATAATTGTTGACAATTACAGTTGGAGAAGCCAAATGATTGTAACAAATATATGTAGTACAGTATATTAAGTTCTCTTAGATTGATGAGTATCCAGTTGTATTTATTTTTGAGTATTACACGTATATATGGCTTGAATTTTGAATTTTGTGGGACCCCAGTAGTATTTATTTCTGAGTAGTACACATATATATGGCTTGGTTAGAACGTCACCAGGTGACAACCCTACCCACAGAACAAATTTATGTTTATCTGCTAAGAGATACAACTTAGAGGAAACTTGTTTCTTTCCTTGACATTGGGCTCTGATACATATTTATTTATTTTTTCTGCACAGTCGTGATGCATGCTGTGGTAAAACATGGAAAGTTGTTCTCTTTTTGGACAACTGGAAGAGAAGTATAGTCTATGTCGCCCTCTCTGTACCATGTTTCTTCTTGGTATTGTGGCCAATCATTGTCGCAGGTAAAGTTGAAACTTTTTTCCTAAATCTGATTTGTTAAAAGCAAGATAAACAAATTTTTGCATCTTTCTTCAACTTCACATATTACGACATGCATTTGTAACTATATACACACTGTCGCATGTTGGCACATCAAAATCACACATCATTTTAACCCTCATATAGGTGTCTAATAGCACAACATCAGTGTTTTTGATATTGTAGTGCGTTTACAATATTGGCATTACTGGCTAAGTGATCGACATGACTGGACGTTGAAACTTAAAAGTTTCATATAGTCTCTGTACATTTGCAGTTTCAAAGGCTAGCTGCGTAGGCAACTTTTTCTTATTTTGTCAATTCTCCAATGGTATGATTTTCTTTTGGTGAATTAGTTTGGTCAAGTTCAGTTCAGTTAAGTTTTGTGGAGGGGATCTATAAGCCTTGAAAACAGAACATAGAGTCATTCAGGAAAGTTCAAGGAATGTTGATATGTAGTATTGCTTCAAGCACACTCAAGTGGCCCTAATCCTGTTTCACCCTCTCAGCTTAAAGGGGTCAACAGTTTATCTCAAATGGTCGCAAAATTGGCTCTCAGAATGGCAATTTCTGTTGTTATTTATACCAGATGACTTACAGCTTGTCAAAGTATTTTATATCTCATATTATTGCTCTCAGCCAATTAACAAATCTTAAAGGGATTTGCATTAGGAATTGGAATAAAAAATTCTATCCTGTAAAATTCTTAGCAGTGAATTAAATGGTTGATGCTTTGTCAACATCATAACTGATTCCTGGTACCTTCCTTTATATGTTGCCATATTAGTCAATTGATAATCCTCTTCATTTTGGTGTGCACAAGGTCATGAATATTACCATGCATGGCTTACCACACCATGAAGACGTTTAGACATCGGAACCAATAAATGTAATAATGTTGTTTGTTTTCTGGTTGACACTAAACTCGCCCGAACAATGTACAGCAGCTTGTTTGCTCGACTAGCCTAGCCTCATTTTAAAGGTAGAATCAAAAGCACAAAAAACAAAGAGTTGACACTTGTTCAGTGTCACTAATCCTTTGCTTGCTCATTATTATCTGCACTCGGTGCCAAAAATGTCGGGCTAAAGGTGTCAGTTGCAATCTTGCGTTCAGTATTTAACATGGTAGGTTTGGTAGAAATGTCTACCAAATACAGGCCGAGGTGTTTTAATGAGAGACTGAGGTATTGGATGTAATAAACCCGATTAAAACTACATATAAAAAGGCAGTCAGCTAGAATGATACAAATATATAAATGATTTTGACTTTTGTGATGGTATTCTTCAACGAGTGTTTGGGTAGGAAGTTTAGACCCTGATAGCGGAATCCCATCGTCAGTTTTGTGTGGATGGGTTAGGTGCTGTGATGGTTTGAAAAATATCTACAACACTGTGTAGAGAGAGACTCAAAGTTCGGTTACATATTTCAACCATTAGAACCTCGTCCAGTACACTCCTCAATATGTAGCAGTGTCATATGATGAATGATGAGAAAGTTTGTAGTGTTTCTGCAAAAGTGCTTGCATCCAAGTTTATTGGTATTTATTGGTATTTATTTGTTGTGTTGCTGAGAAAGTGTTTGCATACAAGTGGTACTGTATTTATGTCATGATGACGATCCACCAAATACTGGTGATTAAAGTTAGTACCGCACTCGAATTCAGATGTGTCTCTTCCGATGAGTGGCAAGTTTGCCCTGGCGGTTGGGAAGGTCAAAGCTCCCTTCACACTATGTGCGACATGATACATGATACAATAAAAACAAAAAATGTTCTGTTCACACTTCATGCTGTAATAAATGCATTGTTGACATTGTGGTGGGAATGTTTGATATATATCTATAATTATATATATGTATGTATGTATGTATTTATAATATTAACCTGTTTAACCTTGTTATGGTATATTTACGGAAACCCTCCCTAACCACACTCTACTTTCTCTGCTTATTTAAACCATTATTACAACCCCTCCTCTACTACAAATCTCTTCTTTTCTTGGTTCTTCTTTCCCCACGTGTTGAGGTATTATTGAAAATGGAATAATTCAGTCTTTAACTAAATGCATAGTTAATCAATCTTGAGGTTACTAAATGAGATATATTATATTTAAAAAAAAAAAAAAAAAGTGAAGAAAACTTTGCTTGTTTACAAGCATCGCTGCAATCATTTGCATGATGTTTGCTACATGGCACGATGTTATTCCCTGAAATTAGTCGCAGACAAGTCTCTTACTCTTGAAAGTATGGCTTGTTGGCTTGCGGTACAATAATAGATACCCTGGTTACTAAAGGACTGTGATCAGTATTAAATGCACACACATGCAGTGTTTGTAGGACATCAATCAATTATTAACCGTCAGGCAATATACTTTGCTGTTTGGAAAATTTAAAACTTGGGAAACTACAGTTTGTCCAGTTAAAATATCTCCTACACTGTTTCATAAAAATGAATGAAAAACGTTAGTCATGATTATTTTGCAATGTACGACTGTATTTAACCTGAAGCTCATACATATTTGCACTAATTCCATATATATAAATGGCCGTTGAAAATCCCCTGAGAGTGTACGTGCATCTCACACACAATTATTCTTCTATTAACCTACTTTGTACTTCCTCTCTCCTCCCTACCCTCTCCAATCTTTGCATTACCTATCTCCCTTCCTCCCTACCCCCTCTATAGGTAGTGCACTCCTCTTGCTTGCTGTCATGTACTTACTGCTTTCAATGTATCCAAAGCCTCGGGAAGAACTAACCACTGAGCAGATGGGGGTGGAAAGAGAGAAATATTTTTACCTCAACATTTAAAGCTCTCTCTCTCATCTGCCCACAAAAAAAAAAAACGAAGCTTATTTTGCCGTCTTTCGCTTTCTACCATACGATTTAAGAAAACTACTTTTTATTAACAATTGTTATTTATTAAATTATTATTAACCCAAGTGTTGTTTTGATTATATAATCCTGAGTTCACCAAAGGCTGCACTGCATCTATAGAGATTCTGATATTTATATACAAAGCAGTGTTAAGTATTTCAATACTGAGCCCATAAGTATGCAGCAGAGTAGCCTGACTAATGAAATTGTCATTTCTAATATTTAAACCAATAATTACATGCAAAAGTTCCTTTTCAGGGTAATTAACAAGTGCTATGAAATCCTCTCTGAATGTTTTTTGACTTTTTCAATTGCTGTTGCCTCTGCAGCACCTTGTTGTATTGCATAAGAGCATCTACTGCTACAATCTAGAACTGCAGTTAGCACAAAAAAATCCCCCAAAATTGATTTGTCAGGCTGTAGTGAAATTCTGTACCAATTTCTTATGCTGCAACTCTTAGGGAAGCTTTACCATGTTGCATTACATGGGAATCAAAGATTTTCTTCTGCTATGTTGAGATATCCTGTCACAAGGTAAATTTGATAATTATGCTAACACCTCAAATTATATTTCATGTGTCTTCCCTTGTGATAGTTAAGTGCAAAGTTACACAGGATTGATAGAGTTTTGACAGCAGTCTCGCAGGTCGCTGAAAATTTGCCCACGGGCCCTAGATTTGCCCACTTGTGTTCTAAGGAACCCTCTGAGAAGTATTTCTCTTTGTGTAAAAGTAAGTGGGCCTGACATTTGGATGCTAGCAGGATCTTCTTCAGAGGCTGAATGACAAGTAACAGAAACAAACTATACCAGATAAATTTATTCCCTGGACGATAACATCATAGATCTGTTATATGTTAAATATCTAGGCTAACTACTGATAATTTGTGTGTTCTTATAGTAAATTATTTGAAGGTTTCAAGCATTTCCTTGTGACATTGATGATAGAACCGACTAAGAATAAAGGTCTCATTCCAAGTGTATATATTTATATTGGTGTCAAAGTTTTACATAGCAAATTGAAACTGGCTACTTTAACTTAAAGATGATATTGCTATAGCATTTTTGGTATTTTAGACAGATGGTGGGAAGCCAAATTTACACACTGGAAATGGGATTCTAGTACTACAAATCATACAACTTATTACTTTTAATTATTATCACTGCAGTTAAATTTATTAATATTGCCAACATTTTTATTCATGTATTCATGTACTAAATTAGTCGTCCTTCTTTATCAATAAGATGCGCATTAAACTTTTGTAACTAATGCATAAATTTATAATTCTATTTTAAAATAGTTTAATAATTCACAAAGACTTGCCAATTTTTATATAACTTGCAAAGGTGGTGCAATTTAGCCTAGGCTATTTATGATATATTTTTATGAATTTTGTTTATGGTAACCTTGGTGATACACTTCCCCTTTTATTGACTTTCTTCCGTTTTCATTGATTTTGGTTTGTTTGCTATGACCGTACAATTTATTTATTTAAACTTTACATTTTATAAAACAGTTTGCAACTTAAGTGAAATTGTGTACTTAATATTTCATCACTGTATCGTCTCTAAATTGCATCATTGGCAATACTAGCCAGGAGGTGCTAGACCACCTTGAAAATTGCAGACACTCTGAATTAACAAGATGGTTTTTATTTATTGTACTAGCGTACAGTTACTACAGTACCTTTGTTTTATTTTATTGTACTACGGTACAGTACCTTAACCTTTGTGTTATTTGATTGTACTGGCATACAGTACCTTTGTTTTATTTTATTAAACTAGCGTACAGTAAGTTTGTTTTATTTTATTGTACTAGGGTACAGTACCTTCGTTTGTTTGTTTTATTTGATTGTACTGGCGTACAGTACAGTACCTTTGTTTTATTTTGTTAAACTAGCGTACAGTATCTTTGTTTTATTTTATTGTACTACGGTACAGAACCTTTGTTTTATTTGATGGTACTGGCGTACAGTACCTTTGTTTCATTTGATTAAACTAGCGTACAGTACCTTTGTTTTATTTTATTGTACTAGCGTACTGTACCTTTGTTTAATGTTATTGTACTAGCGTACAAATTACCATATAATACCATAGAATGCTGTATATATGATTAAAGTTTGTTCATTTGAGCCCTAATGTCAGTGATATCCAATACAAGTTTTACCATTCTGAAAATTGTCCGTCTTTCATGCACATTTAGGGCCAAAGCTATGTTTTTCTTGGCTAATAACTCACATGTTTTGTGCCATGGTCTTGTTATGACAATTTCCAAGCCTAAGTCTTTTTGCCATGGTCCTGCATTTATCTATCTTCTGTCAGTCTGTATGTGTGTTCACAGACCACCACTTAGGCACTGCTGGACAGCTTGAATTCCAGAGAGGTTGAAACATTCAAGCTATTTTAAGAATTCTTTTTAATTTCATACACTTTTACCTGAGACCGGACAAAGTGCTGTTCATGTAGGCAATACTTGTGTTTCAAGGAAAGTGGGGTGGTGGGGGGCAGAGGAGGGGGAATAAATTTTGGGGCATCACAAGTACAGTACAATATGGAGAATTTATAAATAGTGTTGTGTGTTAACAAGTGCTGCAAGTGAACCTGATTCTTATCAGCTTTTTTTTACTTTTTATTTAGCTCTTATTGCATAATACCTAGCAGTCAGTACATTGACATATGCTTGGTACGAGAGGATCTCGTCTGATTCAGACTCGAGGTTTCTTTTCTCGTCTGTGCTATTTAAAACCTCTGGGATTGTGTTAACTTTACACTTTAGATTTTCATTTGAAGCTTCATTAATGTAACACATTTGTAATATTGCCAGTGTCACAATCTTGGCTAGCCCTATTCAGGAATAATGTTATTCATTGTGAAAGAGCGTCGACTAATCCTCTCCAAGAAATAATGTTATATCTGAACCAATTTATATAGTGTCGATTACCTTTCTCCAGGAATCATACTTTATTGTTTATTACCAACACTCAGCAGAATTGTTTCTTCCACGGTGTTAGAGACTGTCGACGAACTTTCTCCAGAAAATTGCAGTTGTAATGTAATACCAGGTTCAGTGTTAAATTGTTGACTAATTTTCTGTAGAAATATATATGTTAAACAATATTACTTTTAAAATATTGCAGTGCACTGAAGCAATTCAGCTTCCTGCAATATATGAAATATAAAATATAATATCTTTTAATTAATTAATGACAACATCTTGATATCAATATTGACCAATGACCCAAGTTACATGTGTTAAAGGATATTACAGTTTAGTTAACATGTGGCACGGAATACTGTAGTACTGACATTCACACTGCACAGCCAAGTAAATACATATCTATGCATGAAAAGAGCATATATATGATATATGGTTTGATGTGCATCAACGGTTCACTCCAATGGATCAACAGATATTTCAATGAGTATGCAGTTAATATGCATGTGTGTATGATTTTATAGCACACAAACTTTACACTAAAGTAATCATTGGCATCGTGCCGCAGTGACACAATTGTGTTATTATATTATACTGTACTGAACCGTGTTGGTGTAATTGTTCAATAAATGGCTCTAAAGTTTGCAAAGCTCTGTTGATATGACTCATAAATATAGATTATAAACTGGTACGATCCACTATTGTTATGTTAAGTACTTAGTTGAGTGTGCATATAAGGAAAGATGCCAGCACTTTGCATCTACTGTATGTTCATACTAGTAAATCTAACACTCTGTGCACTGAAATACTTCAATTATTTCCAGTATTCATTTTTGGTTGTCAGATTTCAAATTGAGAATACAGTACACCAGTTTATTTATTAAATAACAACAAATTTGTGTATTGTTTTTTTTGTTATCTTAGAATGTTATTGTATCTGAGACCTTTTAAGAGACAGTATACAGTATATATGCAGAGAAGCCTATCTTCCCAGGATAGTTAAGAGTAGATCATATTTATGCTTCACTCTGGTGGTAAAACAGCAGAGAGAGAGGTAAGGTACATAGGAAAAATACAGGTTGTTAGTACTCTAGTCCACAAAAGTTACAACAGAATTGATGATGAAAATTAGAACTAATTTCCTAAGCATAGTTTCAAAAGCTAGAACGTATCACATTAAATTTGTGGACATTGCCCTTGTAGCTTACTGTATTGGAATATATACAGCTGATATTAAATGTTTGAGCCAAGAATATCCAAACGGTGCGACCGTGTAACCATGGAGCTATAAACATCTCCATGGTGTAACGTAGATCTCTTAGGCTGAGTCATATCCAGTTATTTAAGGTGTTAATCCCACACTGTTTGGTCAGAATGATATGTATAAGTTAGAGAGCCTGAAGTTGATCTTGTCAGAATCATCTTCTTTAGAGGCAAACTGAAACACAAGGTGTATAGGGATAGTTGACTGTTTGGGTCATAACTTGGAAACTAGAGGTATGGCAAAAAGTAGATAAATCTCAACAGATGGAAGCAGGAACGGTAAAAAGCCAAACAGTAACCAGGACACTGATAGGGAGAGGAATAATTCACTTAATCTTGGGGGTATTCCTGCCCCCTTACCCCCCTCCCCCCAACCCTCCCAGCTTCACTTAAGTAAAGAACCAAACATTAACCAGGAGACTGAAAGGGAGAGGAATACTTGACTTAATCTTGGGGATATTCCTTCCCCCCCCCTCCATCCCCCAGCTTCACTTAAGCTGGTGGATGCCCTAGACCTGGCACCACCGGACCCTGGAATACCTCTCCTAACTTACTGTAATACCCCCTCGGCTTCAATGATGCCTTGTGTCTGCACTATTTTACTGCACTCCTCTCTTACCTGTAGTAGTCTTTGGAAGATTTTTTTTACATTCTGCATCTCTGATTGGTTGGATTCAAACTAGTGGGTTGGGGGAACTGTATGCGATTATGATTAAATGTGTAATTTTTCGGTGGACACTTTTCTCGTTATCTGCAAATGTCCTTAATTACTCGCCAATTAATGCTTTTGGCAGGGAAAAAACTTGGCTAATATTTTAGTTTGCTGTTTTGTGATTGATATATATGTAAAAAACTTGATGGAAAACGGCGACATAACGCAAAATGCTGCTTTAATGTACAATGCAGATCTATATATGCTACAGAAGAGAATGGCTCAATAAGCTGACCGCTGGCAATGTTCATGTGGCATAGTGACACCAGCATACTGCCGAAACTAATTAATAGAGACTTACAGATAACATGTACGCATTGTAATGTACTGTAATAGACTTACCAGTACTCTGTGCTCAGTATTAAACTTCTCCACGTACCGTCTGGCGTGCTGGTTTCATACTTTACCATATTCCGTTCGTATTTTGACAATTATAAGACTTCTCTGATCATTTTCATTACCCTGAGGAAACATTCCGTTTGTACATTTAGTTATTTTACAATATTACGCAATATTAATAATACCAGCTTTTTCTACTTTCAGGAGTTTTGTTGATAATTCTGGCCATTCTGTACCTGGCACGCACCTACAAAATTATGAGAATGACTCCTGCGAGTGATCCCGGCAGGACTACTGATGGAAATCAGTCAAAGAAGGAGCATGATAACTCCGCAGCGGTAGTAGAGAACGCACCGGTCGAACACAGGGCCAACAGAGCAGACGATGAAATGGGTAAAAGTGGAGATGCAGGATTTGGATCTTGGGAGGAGAGATACCCACAGTGAGGCGGTGACTGAGGTGTCCCCAATGACATATAATATTGTCAGTATTCAATAACAACCTTAATACATCTTTTATCAGGGCTGCTCTTAGCATTGCCAGGTCAAATGGGCACAAGGCATCCGGGAGAAATGTCATTCACCAGGGCTTTCATTCTCAGGTAATACACAGATGTGCCAAACCCTGCTTTGTATTGCCCACTGGATACTTGCTAGTACTCTTCAACGATAATATAGTTGGTACTGTTCAAGGATCATAAAGTCGGTACTCCTCAAGAATACTAGATATTAAGTACACTTCAAGGATACCACAAATAGTGTACTTCAAGGGTATAAACTAGTACTTTTCAATGATGCTAAAGTTGGTACTCCTCAAGAATACTATATTAAGTACCCTTGAAGGATACCACAAATAGTGTACTTCAAGGGTATAAGCTTGTGCTTTTCAATGATACTAAAGTTGGTACTCCTCAAGAATGCTATGTTAAGTACCCTTCAAGGATACTAAGCTAGTACTTTTCAACATAGGCGTAGGAGCCTAATTTGATTTGGGGGGGCTGTAACGACTTGCCCGAAAAATACAACCAAAATTTTTCGTGCGCTCCGCGCGTGTTCAACATGTTAATGTGCATATCATATAGGCAATAATAACGATAATAATAATATCAGTTTAACCATTGAAAAAACACATTGCAAATTATTCTTCTTTCAGTAGGTGCCCGAAAAATTCTCAGCATATTGCCCGAATTTTCACACAAAAAATTGAAAAACACACTGCAAATTTTTCTTTTTTCAGTAGGCGCC
>JAIPMN010000476.1:20505-53142 GCA_020650975.1 Apostichopus californicus
TGGTTGGGGGGGCTGCAGCCCCCCCAGCCCCCCCGCCTCCTACGCCTATGCTTTTCAATGATTCTACAGTTGGTACTCATCAAGATAAACTATATTTAGTACTCTTCAAGGAGACTACAAAGTACTTTTAAATATACCACAGTTGGTATTCTCCAAGAATGCTATATTTACTACTCTTCAAGTTCATACCGTTTGTACACTTAAAGGATACTAAAACCAGTACTATTCATGGATTCTTTATTTCTCGTCATGGACACTGCAGTAGTATTCTTCAAGGATACAGTCTAGCTGTTATAACTAGGGTATGGTATGTTTATATGTGATATGGTATTAATATGTTGCTGTCATAACTACTGTAGGGT
Organism: Apostichopus californicus; assembly: GCA_020650975.1. Classification (NCBI taxonomy): domain Eukaryota; kingdom Metazoa; phylum Echinodermata; class Holothuroidea; order Aspidochirotida; family Stichopodidae; genus Apostichopus; species Apostichopus californicus. The sequence goes on from JAIPMN010000476.1 coordinate 20,868, forward strand.
AAGGTATGATACTGTTTGTACTATGGTATCCCATGCTGTTTTAGTATTAGGGTATTACATACTACTGTTTGTGCTAGGGTAAGGGATGTTGATCTTCCTACTAGCCTATGTCATGCTGCTCTTAGTACTAGGGTGCATTGCATACTGCTCTTAGTACTAGGGTGCATTGCATACTGCTCTTAGTACTAGGGTGCATTGCATACTGCTCTTAGTACTAGGGGGCATTGCATACTGCTCTTAGTACTAGGGTGCATTGCATGCTGCTCTTAGTACTAGATTGCATTTCATACAGTATTAGTACTAGGGTGCATAGCATACTGCTCTTAGTGCTACGGACATTGTATACTGCTCTTAGCACCAGGGTGCATTCAACTGCATTGCATACTGCACTTAGTACTAGGGTGCTTTGCATGCTGCTCTTAGTACTAGGATGCATTGTATGCTGCTCTTAGTACTAGGATGCATTGCATGCTGCTCTTAGTACTAGGATGCATTGCATGCTGCTCTTAGTGCTACGGACATTGTATACTGCTCTTAGTACCAGGGTGCATAGCATACTGCACTTAGTACTAGGGTGCATGGCATACTGCTCTTTTAACTAGGGTGCATTGCATACTGCATTTAATAATAGGATACATTGCATACTGCACTTAGCACTAGGATGCATTGCGCACTGCACTGAGTACTAGGTTATATCATGCTGCTCTTTCTACTAGGGTACATAGCATGCTGATTTTAGTACAACATTTAATCATTATTACCAATACTAGAAAATTATCCACTGTGAGTGGTTCTAGAAATTACATTTACAAATAAAAATCTTACCATTTCAAGTGGCAACCAATATCCTCAGGAAACATACTGTAGGACTGGCATAGAGGATGTACTGACAGCACTGGTATAAATTAAAATCTCCTTATAGAACTTGTAACCTTTTCCCCTATTCAATGACGCCACTTGCTCAACGATATAGCTTTGGAAGCATTACTATAATAAGCTAGATAGTAAACTACACATAGTCATGAAGTCTGTATGACAACTGGTGACAACCAGATGTGGTTTGAGTCCTTTTAAATGAACACCAAAAGTTATTCACTAAAATTGATACCATGCCTCCCACATGTGTTTCTATACCACTGATTCAACTTTGAAATTCCGATACAAGCAAGTTATTTCACCATCAAGCATGTCCCTATTGAAGTTATGTAATATATAATGTGACCCTATTTAAGGTTACATAACATGTTGTAATACATTCCCTTATACATCTATAAACTACGGAGAGTTTGACGAGCCATCAACTTTTAATAGTCAACCTACGGGAGATTTAAATTTCCATATAACTTGTGACACTAGGGTACAACATACTGCTGCTAACACTAGTGTATGGCATATTACTCTTACTACTAGAGTACATGGCATACTGCTCTTAGTAATAGGGTATTGTATGTTGCTCTGAGTACTATCACATACTGCTCTTAATATTTGTGTATGGCGTCGTAATGCTGCGTAGTAATAGATGTTTCTTGTAAATTTCTCTGTATTTTGAGGTGACAGTTAAGTGTGATTATGAAATGTTGGTCTATTGATATGTGGTTTGATGGTAATGAGAGGCATACAGTTGAGTCTGCGATGATTCAAAGCTTGGTTTGTTATAGCTGATGTGAACCTTGGTACATTTCAGTGACCACAGTACTTACCAAATGAACATTGTGCATGTGTGGGAATTGTGTCAGTGTTATAATGATTATCTCAAAAAGGAATATTGGTTAATTCTTATCTTCTGCGTTTAAATACTGTATTAAATATAAGAAAACCTTTTGCTGGAGACCAAAAGCTCATTTAAAATCATTAGAGACTCCATCATGCCTTTTTCCAAACTTGGTGAAGATGCCTAAGAAACTTTTAAAGTTTGCTCTCTCAAAATCAAATGAAGAACCATTTTCACCAGACTTTCTTTTCCATTGTTAGCTTATTATGTAAACAGGATTTTATGTGTTCTTGCCTAACTCTATTACCTTCATTACTCAGAAAGTGTTTGATTGGTTCTTTCTTCTGCATGTCTCTAATTATTCAATATGATGTATTGTAAATTCTATTTACCCAGTTTCTTTCAAACCACCAGCAGTGTTTTTGATGGTGCTTAATTGCATCCTTTGTATTTAAAGTAGTTTATATTGTGCATGGTAGGATATTTTAAATGTTTGAAAGTTAGGTGGCCTATGACACATGAGGCTTGGGGGGGTGGGGGGATTAGGCTGTCCCCAATAGCCCCTCCTCTCTGTCGTAAACTTCCGACTAACCTCTGTGTCAGCTTCATAATTTTATGATCATGTCCCTGAAATCTCTCTTTGCATATGACTTAGTTTTCTCAGTAAATCAAAGCCCAAACTGGAGCAGTAATAAGAGGAGGTGAATTGCTAAACAAGTAGTTATTATGCAAATTATGCATAAAGAACAAAATATGAGAGGATTTCATTTCTATTCATTGGGTAGCACATCATCAACCTGCACTGTGAAACTCAGGCGCGTAGCCAAGGGGGGGGGGGGGGGGGGGGGAAACCGCCCTCCCCTTAAGCATATTTTTTTTGTATGTTTTTATGATATCGCTAGTAATTTCAAGCTTAGATGCAACTTACAAGGCCTGGGAAGTGCCATTTTCAGCGATCTGGGAGGCATTTTCAGCCAAAATTTTCTTGTACCCTATGCGCCAACCATGGTGGCACTAAGCTTAGATAGTTTTCAAAGCAGAATCTACGGCTCTGATAGTTTGCTTACAGGTTCGCCCCTCCCTTGGCAAATTCCTGGCTAGGAGCCTGGTGAAAATGTCAGTACAAGATCATTAACCTTGTCAATGATGTAACAGATAAAAAGTTTTTCATGTCAGTTGTGCAACTAAACTCAGAGGCTGTCATTAACAACATTCATAAAGAAAGATTCCTTCAACTAAAACACTTGCAAACATATTGTGATTTAATTTCACTTCATTCTGTGAATTATCGCTGAACTAGGAACAGAAATTAATCCGACATTGTTTTTAATTTGCAAAGAGGCTGCGACTTGCAAAGGCTCTAATCATTTCATGATCTTTGATATGAAGTATACTTGTACATTGCTGAATATGTATTTAATAAATTTGTAATCTGAAATATTTACATCTTTGATATACCTTCATGCTTCCCAAAGGAAACCATTGGTTATTTTATTTTTCAGCTGTTTTTTTTTTCTTTCTTCTCATAAATATATCATGAATAAACAAGAGGCACCTATTTCTCCATCCAGTAAGACGGATCTCAAAAAAAAGTTAAAAACTATCCTTTTTGAGAAATATCAGTTAGACCCTTTATTTGGGAGCGCATTTGAACTTTGCCTTGTGCTCTGGATACCTGCGCTATACAAAAAACAGTTATTATTATTATTATTATTATTATTATTAATATTGGTACTTGTATCTGTTTAATGCTTGGTAAAAATTGCCATCACTGTCTGTTTTCAGACGGTGGGAATTTTCATTTCTTATAAGCAGATTATTTGATGTTAATCTCTGTAACATTTGCTGTACATAAATATAAACCTTGATACTTTTGATGGCATTCTGTGATCTGAGGTTGATAAATTTTTCTATTTCTTTATATCCTATTCTGTACCAATTCTGTTAACAATTAAAACCTTACTGGGTTTCATTTCAAAATATAAATATGAAAACAATTGAGGGGATCGTTATCAATAATGGTAATCCCAATCATCGTATGTATCAATAATTAGGATCAATAATTAGAAAATAAATCAATAGACTTTACTATACTCAGTAGGTTTGGTAAACTTTTCTAAATCCAAAATACTGATGTAAAATGAAATGGTATATATTTACTAGACTTGAGTAAGATTTGAGCACTGAAATAACCTCTGTGTGCATTGAATGAATGTTAGCATGTTTCAAATAAAGTAAAAGTTGTTTAATATTAGCACAACTATGCATGTTGACCTAAATTATAGACTTAAATATGGCTCAGAATCCACCGTTTCACATCTAAAATGTAAAAAAGATCTCAGAGCAACAATCCCTTTTGGAAAATTTGACCAATTTTGTCGAAAATATTTCACAATGTATAAACAAAGTCATGTAACTCTCAACAATTAATAATGGGATTGCTAGCTCAAATTGGTCAAATGTGTCCGATATTTCACATAGGAAGACTGTTTTTTCTGGATATTGAAACATTTTGGTTTGAAAATTCGATACTGTAAAATCCTTACCAGTGAATGACATGGTTGATACACACAAGGGATTGCTACAAACCTTTTCTGGTTCTCACTTAATTCTTGGACAAATTTAACTCACTTGCTCTACATTAATAGTCAGATAGTTATTTTGAATTTTGAGCAAAGTAATGGAAAAAATTGTTAAATTATACAGAAGATATTTTGGATGTAGTAATTCAGACCTGCCAACCTGCCTATCACAAAAAGTAGGGAGACTCAAAAATTTTAATCCCCAAAATGGGGAGATTTAGGAAAAAGTAAGGTGAAGTGAGGAAAAAATCCAAGTGAAACAAGATAGTAATAGCAAAAGTGAACATAGAATCATTTTGCAGTTTCTACGTCACCTCCGCAATACTTGAGGCTTTTTTAATAGTAATGCACAGATGTAGCCCTGCAAAACACAATGGCATACACATTTTATACAATTATTTTCAGAAAAACATTTTCTCCATATACCAAAGGCAGGTACAGTAAAAGCATACACAGGGCAAATTACTGATCTCAAAAACTTTATAAATCAGATTTTGCTGGGAGATTAGCACATTAAAATAGGGTGAGCCTGAGATTGCCTTAAAATCGAGAGAGTTTTGGGTAAAAGTGATTCTTCCATTTTCTTCTCTTCATGTTTAAATGAAGAAAAATGAACAAAATTTCAGTATTCAACATTCAAATGCCCTTCCATTTTTTCACATGGAACTGACTTTGAATTTTGCAATGAATGTTCTTTCTCCTTCTATACTGTTTCAATTCATAACCGGAGGTAAAATAATAATTTCAATTTTGTACGGAACATTGAAAATTCTTTCCAACTGCTGAATCTCTCTTTGGCTGTGATAGTCATTCGTCCTTTTCACAGTACTTTAGTGAATGTTTAACTGTTCTTTCTTATTGCAGTATAAATATACTAGTCCTTAGGTTTGTTTGACAACGTAGAGTCCTGTACGATTTTAAATGTTTTATTTTTCTTTACATGTGCTACTTTTAACTATAAAATCATATTTACTCAGAACATTCCCTGCTTCAAACATGTCTCTCAGCATGGTGTACGAATGTTACAAGAAGTAAATTTGGGACTACCGCTTTTTCTTTTTACAGCTGTTTCTCATTAGTTTTTTATAGTATTACTGTGCAGCCAGCTTGGTCTGTATGTGCGTATGCATGTGTTTGTGTGTGCGTGCTTGTATATATGTATGTACGTGTATTCGCACGTACGTATGAATGTGATGTCTTAGGTGCAGGTGGCCCATAATGAGTGCAAGGGCTGTTCCGTAATAGGTGGGGTTCAAAGGTTGTTAAGGTCAAAAGGAAATTGTTCAAAATTTGATATCTTAAAGACTGGTTGCTTGGAGCTTTACAAATTGGTCCTATGAGTGCAGCATTTCTCCACATTTGATGCAAGTCAAAAATCTGGACACTTTTTAAGCTGGATTGACAGGTGTGATGTATGTGTTAAATGTTTTAAGCGTAATGATTATAAATTCCCTGATATTTTTTAAATAGGGTGAAAGGGCAGCATAAGTCAACGTAAAAATTTAAATAGCTTTGTATCTCAAGAATTTCAAGTTGGATCAAACCTAACTGGAGGTGGTTTTATTTTGCTTTGTAGATTGCTTTCAAGGTTGGCAACAAGTCATCAATCAGCTAATTGATTTGGCAAACCGTATTGCTACGAAATATCTGTACCAAATTCTGTTAAAACAGGGTTGGCCAATATCAATTAAGTTAATACTTTCATAATGTGACAAGTAGCTACTGGGAGGTTTGTTATTTGTTTTTTTATATTCGTATGCTGTACATATGTTATGTAGGATACGAGATGTAGCCTTCTACTTGTGCACTGAGAAGTTGAGAACAGTGTTTTGTGATCTCATACTCCATGAAGTGTGTAGCGACTGCAGAATGAATTTACTAGTTGTGCATGCGGATTGATTCTCTCTCTCCCGTTCGCTAGACTGGTTCGCTTTGACTGAATCCAGTCACAAAAGTTTGGGATCATACAAGCTATAATCAGAAGATGTTATAAGGGCAGTTTCATGTTCCAAACTTCGTGGTTTTCCAAGTTGTGAGGATTTAAAATTAATTGTTTTAGTATTCATGTACTCAGAAGTAACAGTAACTTTTTTAAGAAATGCTTTACTTTAATTATAACGATTTGTTAATTAAAGAACAGATTGATATGAGGTAGGGGTTTCATTTGATGGTATAAAGACTACTTTAATAATGTTTTGTATATGTTGGCCAATCAGGAAGGCTGACAACAGATTTAATTTAGCTGACTAGTCTGATAGAGATATGGGCTCTCTCAGCTATACTTAAGAAAACCAATAAACAGGTTAAAATATTAATTCAGAGACGATCGTAGCAATTTTGAAACAAAAGAAATTGCAGAAAAAAGATCAACTTGCCACATCTGGTTTTCTTAAGTGTTGTCATATATGCCTGTTGGTCCTCAGTACATCAAATGTGCCTAACTTGTTGACTTAAGTGCAAAGGTCATATGTGTTGTCAGTCCAGAACTTGTTAAAAATGGTCACATTGTGTATCAACAATTTTAGTAACCAATCTTGTTTCTTGGTATGGTCTTATCTTGTAGAAAAACTACAATAAAGATATAAACAACAAAATGTTTAGGCTTGCTTTCTCATTTTTTATTATTTTTGTCAATCCTTAGCAAGGAAATTTGTTTAAAAAAACCCAAGAATATGCACATATTCTCTTTCCCACAACCAATCAGGATAATTTATCTGGTAATATGGTAATCTCCAACATTAACTTTGAATTAAAAACACATTGCACTACAGCCGGTATTACTTGGATCCCAAGGTGTAAGCTGATAGACTGTCAAACACAGGGTTTCCTTTCCAGTCTTAACAGGCCAATAAACAGTACACTGTAGACCAGTCATTCACTACACCACCAGAAGCAATCTTCAATAAAATTTCACTCTCCCAAAGACTGCAGAGTAGTCACTCTATTTGACCAGAAGCAATCTATAAATTATTCCTGGCAGACCAGTCTCACACTCTCAAAGACTGCAGACTAGTCATTCTATTAGACCAGAAGCAATCTTCTATAAATTGAACATTATTCCTGGCAGACCAGTCTCACACTCTCAAAGACTGCAGACTAGTCATTCTATTAGACCAGAAGCAATCTTCTATAAACTGAACATTATTCCTGGCAGACCAGTCTCACACTCTCAAAGACTGCAGACTAGTCATTCTATTAGACCAGAAGCAATCTTCTATAAATTGAACATTATTCCTGGCAGACCAGTCTCACACTCTCAAAGACTGCAGACTAGTCATTCTATTAGACCAGAAGCAATCTTCTATAAATTGAACATTATTCCTGGTCAGACCAGTCTCACACTCTCAAAGACTGCAGACCAGAAGCAATCTTCTATAAATTATTCCTGGCAGACCAGTCTCACACTCTCAAAGACTGCAGACTGGTCATTCTTTAAAACCACCAGCAATCTTTCACAAAAGAAACATCAGTCCTAGTGAGACCCATCCAATACCATCAGACTGTAGAGCAACAATATTATTATTATACCAGGACCCATCGCTATAACAGGTTTCTGGAGCGTTTTTTTTTACTGTTGTCGATTACCACACTAGCAAATACAATCAACATGGTTAAAAAATAATCCTGACACATGCCCCTTGCCAAGGAATGGATTAAAAAACAAAAAAACATTCCTCTAGCTATTTTGTTAATAATTACAGGCTACAGCACATCAACTGTTCTCCGACTACATCACTACCCATTGTTGTGGCCGGATCACCATCGACTGGAATGCGTGTCAAATCTTATAACTAGTCACGAGGAACGAAGAGAGGAGAGAGGAGGGCTCATATCTGTCATCCCATTGATTGGACCGATCACGAAATGAAGTGAAACAGAAGTGTCTGGCCCAAACCATCTCCTACCTACAACTGAAACAATTAACCGACCAACTAGATGATTAAGATTAACAACATGGAGTAAAGGACAAGGATTTTAAAAACGATCACTTACTTAAGGAAAAAAAACATGAATGTCGTCACCGCTGCTACTTGTTTATAACTGTCAAAATACAGAAGTGAATCGAAAAGATTACTGTGATAGTCGCTGCATAGAACAAGAGTGAGGCTAACAGGCCTCCAGAGGAACAAGAAGTGAGGCTAACAGAGTTAAACAGACCACAAGAGGAGGAATGCAGGTGAGGCTAAAAGACCTCTCAAGGAATAAAGAACTTAACAGACCTCAAAAGGTCTAGGACTGCTGCGGTTAACATCCTTGAAGTGGCTGTGATGTGTGGTTAAAATGCCTCGACAGGTGTAAACTTTAAAGTTAACAGACCTCGAAAGGCTCTAAGCACGAAGCTAACATACATCATAAGTCTTAAGTATTGAGTTAACACGTCTCAATAAGTCTTAGCATGGAATTAACGTATCTCAATAGAGTGTGACTTCTTTATAGACCATTAAGTTCTCAATAAGCCTAAACTGAACAAACCACAATGGTCTAAGCGCAGTTAACATACCTCAATAGGACTTAAAATGTTGGCATGCCTCAATAGGGTTTAAGCATTCAGTTCTCATACCTCCATAGGTCTAAACAGGAAGTTTCAAATGTCAATTTAGGTAGTACAGGTGTTAAGCTGTTTAACGAACCTGAATTGGGTTAATGGGTTGTTTACTTAGTTTAACACACCTCACAAGGTGTATTAAGGTTCATAAATTTGACCAAGGTTAGAAAAGCCCTCAAAAGGTTTCAAATCCTTTCTTTCGAGTATAAAGGCAAATACGTTAGTAAAAAGACTAGCAATTTCTGTACTAATGAGAATACTGTTCCTTAAGGTGTTCAAAATATGTTTCACTCTAATTAACCCTCTTGATTTTGGTATTTCTGGAAGGCTCTAACACTGTTCCATGTTACCCTACCTCCAGTAAGATACACATGCAGTAGATTAACGTCCCAGTAGCGTCGTGCAGTTAAATCAGTGGGTCTGGTTAAAGCGGGGAGTCAAAATGAAAGGCAGGCACAGCCTTGGCCTCTCAGTTTCACTGCAAGCTTGAACCAGACCAGTGTTTCTGGAGCAAAAAACATTGCAAAATATCGAACAAAGAAAAATGTGTGTCACTATTCATCAATTTTAAATGTTTTCAAAATACCAGGGCTCGTAAGAGAGCTCCCCCATTGCAAAAAAAAAGGAGAAAAAAGCTAGAAATAAACAGACGAACAAAGAGAGGCCAAATTACTGCACACAATATAAAAAAGCCTTGTAGACTTTAAATAATTACAAATTCCTACAACAATGAAAAAAAAAAAAGGGGGAGGGAGAGAGAATACACAAAAGGTGTCAAATATTTAAAAAAAAAAATAAGAAAAAAATTCTGACAAGCACAGGGTACTCCAGAAACAACTGGTGAATTCCATTACAAACTAAAATGAATTAATAGTGTTATATACATACATTCCACTTTATACACAATTAGTGAAATACAAATTACCTGTCATTTTTGTCATTTCATAAGTTTCATCTAATACAGGACAAAGTTGAAGTACCTCCGGGGAAAACGTCACCAACTGTGATTTTGTCTTTTGAAAGGATCTCCCAGCAAATGATGCCCTTTATCCTACAATGTATGGAGTGTACCTGCTTTACGACCGCAGTTGTTTCGACCGATGATGCTCTACTGGGTCAAACCTTCCCCCCGCGAAAAAGTATCATTTCCAAAATTTCAAGTTGAAGAATGATCTGAACAAAATGGGAGCACGCTGACGTACGTGACTAGACCGGACATGACATATAATGCTAGAGTTTATGGAACATGCCCTTTGAGGTTTTGATTTGAAAAAGTCGAATAATGTGGCAGGCAGACAATGCTTACTTTGTAATCAGTTGGAAGAAAAGTTGGTGACAAAAGTATCTCATACACTGAGAGGCATCCTTTCAAGACAAGTTTTCTTAATTGAATAATTTGGCGAAGAATTCCTCAAAAGCAAGTGTAGGGGCGTGGTTGCTAAAATAACCTCCTTTTACAACAATGTACAAATCACAAAATAATTCTCTTTCAAAGGATAAAAGGGTTCATGGATTTCTTTCTTACATCACTCGGCCCATTCACCATGACCTGTTTGTTAATTTGCATTTTTCATCCAACTGAGGAAAATTTACACCATTTTTTTCGTTTCTAGTTTCTACAATTCCCACGGACACAAAAAAAATTCTGTACAAAAGGCCTACGGGAATGTAAGCTTTCCTCATTTGCATAACCAGAGTATGATGCAAATTAACAGACCTAGTGCCTTATGATGGGGAAGTTTGGTAGGTATTGATTCTGTGTGGACGACACTGATAGAGGCATCTCAAATTCTGTCAACAGGGAAAAGTGGTCCGAGGCAATGCATGTGTGAGGGCAGCCCACGATCTTTGATTGCCCCAACCATTCTCTGTCCACAGGTCCCAGGACCCCCAAAGTTCGCATTTGTGTTTTGGTGAAAAAGATGTAGTCGATGATTCCTTTGAACTCGTACGTAAAATTGGTGAACTCTTGAGGGGTGTTCTGATGGGCTCGGGACAACTTGAATTTATGATTCATGTAACCGTCCTCAAAGTTGTTGGAAAGGCGAAGAATCTTGTAGTCGATATCTTTGAAGTCTTCGTGGGTGATAGAAACCCTCCCGTTTTCGATGTACTCCAGAACACCTGAGGTGGGTATAAGCAGATAAATTTATTCCTTACAGTAAGGGAGTTAAATTAGGGCAGTTTTGGTTCAACAATTTCTTAAAGGGATCTATTGTTAGTTACCAAATGATGTCCATGCCTAAGATTATGAAATTTGAAACTTTGTTTTAACTGCACCTGCTGACATATCTGTTAATTTAAAAGTTGACTGGTAATACTTGATAAATTGAATATACCCACCAAGGTTTGTGTACAAACGAGGTTGATCTTTGGGCAAATATTAATATGTGAAAGATAAAAGAAGAAGCAACCATGGTCGCAACCTATCAAAAACCGTATCAAACCCCGGATGTCGAGGAGGCTACAGCCTCCTGCAGCCAAGCTGAGCAGGATTTTGAAGCTACTGCAGCATTTCATTTTTGACACAGTGCCTTACCTAATGAATGAGGGGTGCTTAGAGGGGACAGAAACCCAACCATCATTATCAAATCTGATATGACAGAGATCTTGGTGATAAACAAACTCCACCAAAGAGCTAAAGAAAAAAAAATCTTGCTCTGTTTTGGAGATATCTAAGTTTAAATGCCCTGTCTGGGAGCTGTCGTGTTGGAAATTTTTTTCTCCACAAGCATCTTAATCACATAAAAATATTTTCCATTCACTTCCGACAACTAAAACCGATCTCCAGACAATAAATCCTCATGAATTCTATGTCAGCTATGAAACTGTTTTGTTGATGTTTGTCGTTCGACTTACCAGATTCGGGTAAGGAATTTAAGTCCCCACAAAGGACCAACGGGATGGCATTCTCTTCATTGTTCCCTACTCTGGAGGACGGGTTCGAACCTCCTGGCCTGAGACTTTGCGATTCTTCGTCGATTATTTTCTGTAACTCTTGCATGAACATCATCATCTGTAGCAGTTTGACATCGGAGAACTCTGGATCCCAGTGAATGTGGACGTTAGCAACCAGTAGCCTCTGCCTGATTCCTGCCATGTCTGGGTGGAGTGCAGCTACAGTTTAAGGAGTAAAGATAAACAACTCAAAAAAGTCAATTTTGAAATGACTATAATAATGGTAATAATACTGAACATTGGTACTAGGCTCGGTATCACACATTGCTACAATGGTGTGAAAAGGCAAGCTTAAAACATGAAGGTCAAAGAAAAAAAACTAAAATCCATTACACGTTGTTAAGTTCTTGTCTAGTGTGTGTCTAGTGTAGATTTAAAGGACGACAGTAAACATATGTATAGTATTCTAGCAGATGATTCCGAGTGCGGCTGGAAGCTATAGTAATAGTTGGCTAGCAGCAATAACTATCTGGTAACTTTAGACCAGATACTTTATAGAGGTTTTGCATGGAATGTTGAATCTAGCCTTTTAAGGGGGTACCAGTAGTTGGTAAGAGGACTATGTTTGCCCCCATTCCACCCCCCCCCACCACCCTTGTAGTATGTGATCTGTATCAATATAGGACAGTACCCCTCCCAGTGCATTGTATGAATACCAAACCAATTCTATCCCAACAGAATATAGCCTGAGAGGTTCTTACAGATGGCGCCGTAGCATTCTTCTCTCGTCTCTAAGAGTAAACCTAGGCCGATATTGTCTTTGGTCATCACCCGGTTCAGCATGTCTTCACACCCCTGTGCCTTTGCCATGGCAAGCTGGTTGAACTCTACAAGATGCTCCTTGACAAGTAAAAACCTAGAACAAGAAAAGAATTCATGATTTAGCAAGACCTGGGATACACGAAAAAAATGAAGACCGATATTCATCCGTAACCAATCCACAACAACTACTAGTAACATGTGGTGACAAATGCTGTCTATGGTAGTGATACCGGACTGTGTTTCATGTTGTGTTCAAATGGTCATATTTAGTTAATCATATCCTCCTTGTAGGCCCCTTCAATATTTAATTAGTTTGCCCTGTTTTCCATCGTGCTTCACATTGCTAACACGGTGAACAACTACGCAAATGAATTCTTCTTTCCTTTTTTTTCACGGTCATGTTATTGTTTCAATCTTAGAGAAAACCAATGTAATTGTCAGTGGAGTATGGACATCACAGGCTATTGTAAAATGCACACATCTAAATAAACTGCAAAATTTATTTCATGTTAAAAATAATGAAACAAGCTAAGACAGTGACAGTTGTTGGCTCAATGTGCTTCACTTCACAAGCCCTCTTTTTCTTAAAAATTAAGACTTTATTTTGCTTGAAACCATAAATGTTTTCCCTTTATAAGCAGCTTTCTGCAATAAATTTGGGCAAATTTTCAATATAGAACTACCAAAGCAAATGGAGTTTTCTTACCTTAGCAACTAAACTTTCATTTCAGTCAAATGTAGAATTCAGTCCAATGTAGAAATTTTAAGCTTGCTGTTTGCATGTGATTTTTCAATGAGAAATAGTGTCAAGTCAGAGGAAATTCATAATATATTGGTGGGATCATCCCATATTGCTAATTTGTATTCATTTTTTCAAACCACCTAGCAGGCTGTCTTTGATCGCTAAATTACCAACTCATTTTTGTGTGTTATTGCCACGTAGATTATCATGCATCGTTTAATAACCAAACACAAAAAGCGCGGCTTTTGAGGCAGTCCTATTGTCTGTCGTTTGAATGCGACTCTAACAACTGCTATTTATTTTCAAAATGGTAATCTGGATAATTTATTGTAGACAGCTGCACTTGTACGTTTTGTGTATAATTTTTATTTTTTTTACACTAACATTTTAAAATAATATATACTTCTTACGTACTCACTTTTGATGTCCTGTTTATAAATATTTATATTTATACTGGAAATAAATAAATGAAATGAGAAAAAAAATTAAAAGATTCCACTGGTATCTCATTTGGAGCCTTACTTGCTTGTTCGGTAAAAGATTGCACAACCATCCACAAACTTCCGTTCGTGTGAATCCATCGTCTTGGCTCTTGACTTGGGACTGAACACGCTCTGGTAGCCGTGTTGTTTCAGCGTCGGCTCAAACATGTTGTAATACTGCTCGGTTTCAACCTCCTGATCAAAAGAAGAAGGATGTACAATGTTCGTTAAGGTGACGACGATGGTTCCTTTGCGAGACGAGATATGCAAATTAGATATTAAACCATGCAACACAATCTATTCCAGACTAGTGGTACGCTGTACCTCTATGATTATGTAATATTATCCTTATTTTGGATTCATCAAGACTGTCTGGAATGCCTGAAGGGGTAAGCATTGTCTTCATTTCATTCATTACAAGCATCTCCCCCCCCCCCTCCCCTTTCTGCATTTGATTTTTCGTGACGAGACATGTTACCGACCTGAAGGCAAATGATGTCTGCATTCCCTGTGAGTATCTCGTCCATGATCCCTTTCTTCCTGTAGTCCCAGCTCAGAGCCCATGTTGGACAGTACCCATATATCTGTCTGGTAGCATACTTATCACATAGTACATTGTAACACATAACGGAAAAGACAGCTGTGGAGTAAAAACCGAAGAGAACTCTGATCATTTATATATCGGATAGTACCGATGCTTGTGGTAAACAATGCATTAACAGTATCTAGAGTGCAAAGAGGTGAGGGGGAGGGGGGTGATTGGGGAGGGTGGTTAAGAAGAGGGAGTTGGGGGTGTTAGCTCAGAATAGGGAGTGTTAGCTCAGTGGTTAACGTCGATGCCTTTCAATCATAAGGCCCCGAGTTCCAGTCACTCCAAGATTAATGTCTGTCGTCCAGTTACAGAGTTGTTGACAATTGACAATTCATCATAATGGACGTTAAAATATGAATCTAAGAGACTGACTTCAGCTTGCGGTCAGCTTGCAGCTTTGATAAGCCAATCATGGCTTCTTTGCGAGTTCCTGCTTGCAGGAGGATCTAAAATACATACATACATACAAATATCAGATAGTCCAATGCTTGTGGCAAACAATGCATTAACAGTATCAGATTGCAAAGAGGTGGGGGGGGGGAGAGAGGTGATAGGGGAGGGTGGGTTAAGAAGAGAAGAACCACAAAGCCAGAGGAAGTAAAGTGACAGCTCTGTTTAACACAACCATCATCAGCTGTTTCTTAAAATGATGCAAAACTTTCCCCGATGAAAAACGAATCTTTAATTTAATATTAATGTTATTTTTGAAAGTTTGGCAATGTTGTTGACCAAAACACAAAGAGCTAGACTCATTCCAGGAGTTTTACTTGATCATCATATATACATCAGATCATATCCTGCAATTTGAGTGGAATTTAGAAAGGACTCCTTACCAGAGGGTCGCTCTCTGTCTGGTTGACCAATAGATATCCACTGCCTCTCTGGGAGCATATTCTGAAGTGCTGAGAAGGAAAAGCAAAGGGATAAACATTATCATCTGCGATGACAGCCAAAATATTAATCTGTTAAGTCGAGGAGAGGGTCACATTTGTTAATTGGTAAAAAAACCAATTAGTCATGATGATGAATATATTGCTTTTTATATTTTAAAGGGGTATTCTGATGACAGACACTGTTACAGTCATACTCAAAAGGAAGGCAGAATATCCTATAAGCCTACTTGATTACTTTCTTTAAGATCAAGATATATATTTGGGGGGGGGGGGGTAACTGCAGTAACTGGATGACAGAGGGCAGTATGTAATATCAACAGGTTCTTCAGTGCCTTACTTTCCACTTTCCACAGGCAGCTTTCGTTGGACAAACGAGGAAATATCCAGATTGATAACAATGGTTCGAAAAATCCTGTTCATGTCACGGCTAAGTAGTTGTGTATGCAGACTTAGCGATACTTTAAGTGTGTGTGTACCTGTTGCATAGCTCATCACAAAGGTAGCAATATGATGAACCAGCAATGATCAGAGAGTCTCTTTGAGGCTTCCTTACGCAGGCTTAGGCAACTTTCGTTGGACCAAAGCCGTTTGTTGTGCAGTATCAATGGTAAATACTGACATCAGTTTCACTTGTTAAGTGAACCTTCACTCACACAAACCCATATCTCAAAGAAATGTTCTGAAATACTTACGAGCGAGGTTGTCCAGCATGTACGTGATCAACTTCTGGACACCATTAGACTCATTGAAGAAGCTCATTATATCCTGGCCCAGGGGATTTCCCTTCAAGCCCAGCTTCTTGACATTGAAAAGACGTCCCAGCTCATAAGGAAGGGCTCTTAGCTGGTTATTGTTCAGATAAAGTTCCCTATGGATATCAAAGAAGAAATTGTTTAAAGTTACCATGATGCTAAGTTTTTATCCCATTGGACAAAGTACCATGCAGTTAGCTTCTAGAGTTATCTTTTCCTAAAGAGTAGAATAACATTAATGTCTTTTTCAACAGCTTTCAACTACCAACTTTCGCATCTTTTTCCATATCAATACATAGCGACCGTTCAAATGCATCCCACTTAATAATTTATTTGTGCCGTTGTGCGGCTCTTTTCTCAATGGAAGAGGCATCCATTTTGATTTCTTCAAGATTTGTTTCTTTGCATGCGGTCAAACCTGAGATATTAATGACTTGAGGGTATTTGTTAAATATGTCCATTGATGAGTTTGCTCATTGATTTGACAGAGAGACGGACATTATGTATCAGCGTTTGACATAGCGATTAAGTCAACTGAATGTAGCCTTGCTTACAGCCTGACATATATTGCTGACAACATGTACAGATGGGACATGTGTTGCTTCTGTCTAAATTGTGCTTCTCATTTGGCTTAATCTCTGTAAATGGGCCAAACCTTTGCGAAGAAAGTACATTGTCTGATTGAGTGATTATTAACCACACAAAGTCAATATATAACTGCAATTGAATATTTAAAGCCTTGTTAAATGCAACTTAAAACCTTGTTAATGCATAACAAGGATTTAAAGTGGATTAAGTAAAATACCATAGAATAAAGGAATGCATGCAAAGTACTAGATTGACATTTATCCTTGATTTTGCCTCCTTTTGTTGAACATCAGATATCAAAGTGCCTTACTGGTGGGGAATGGTCAACCTACATCCATTATTAACAAAATTAAGTTTCATACACTATTTAAAAAAGAACACTCGAGAAAATAAAAAGTTGGCCTCTCACTCATGGTATCATTACATCATATCATTAATATCTATGTACTAGAAGGACAAACACTGTGTGTACATATGTGATCAGCAAATCAGCGAATGAAATTTAAAACAACTTTTCCTCACCTGAGGGCTACAAGATCACCCAGCTCGATAGGCAGGCTTCTTAGTTTGTTGGAGGAAAGGTCAAGGGTTAGAAGGTTGGTCAATTTACATATCTCTGGTGGCACCCTGGAAAGTTGGTTATCATTTAGGTAAAGACTGGTTAGAAAACGTAAGTTGAAAAGACCTGGGCTGAGGTTTCGAATGGTCCCTGTGATCTCTAGGGCATTCCATTGAGTCTTTTTACCAGCTATCACCTCTTCATTCGTGAGGATACGATACGTCCGCCTCTTGGCCATTTCATCTTCTAGCGAGAAAGGAAATGATGGATACTTAAAACAACAGACTGACATTTTTAAAATTTCTTACCATCCTCATGCTGCATTCACACTGCCAGATATTTTGTCATACTATTATTACAACTGGTTTCTACAGAACTTCCAGAAGACTAATGTGGCCATGGCAAAAAAAATAAAAAAACACGATATATATATACAATAAAAAAAATTAAAACGAAAAACAAAATTTGTTTTTCGTTTAAAAATTTTGTTTTTGGTTTTAAAAATTTTGTTTTTCTTAGTAAAAATTTTGTTTTTGGTTTTAAAAATTTTGTCTTGTATATCCGTGTTTTTGTTTGTTTTGTCATGGCCGTATTAGTCTTCCCTAGGTTTCCTTAATATGAGATACATAAAAAAAAAAAATTGGTCTCTTTCTTCTCTCCAGTACTATATTTGTCACAGGAGTAGGTATGTTATATATGGGATGCCTCCCATGTATTGGGTACAAAATTTTACTGTGACCTACAAGATCACTTTCATGCGGCCCACCTCCTCTATAAGTCAAAAAAAAAAGTGCTTTCTACATCAAAGAGCTCTTGTAAACTACCACCTTGATGATAAGAACAATATTCTAGTTTTTATGTTTTCAGTAACTACTTTAGTGTAAAAGTAGGCCTCTTACCAGTGTACATCAGATTAAGATTGCAAGTTACACACACAATATCATGCAGCAGCAACGATAAATTATCTTGCCTTGTTAGAAAACAAGTCACAGCATGTCAACTATTCCAGCAATCTGCCATATATGTAACAAGATATTTAATGAAGAATCAAGCTGCTAATGGAAACAGTTCTCCAAAAAACGATATTGGAATGAGACTGAGAAATTAGCAAATTTACAAGCCCCCACAGGGAGTCATCTTGCCTTCATAAAGATAAAAGCTGAGTTTGAACTACCTTAGTACAATACTGTACACATACATTAACATGGGACTTGGAGAAGGAGTGTTTGGAAACAAAGCTTGTCAGGAAAATAGAGAAATGTTGCAAGTTATGGATCATAATTTATTCTTTCTAAAAAGGCTAGTTCCGAAAAATAGCATCCATAGGGTCCAAGAAAAAAGCTGAGTTTGAACTACCTTAGTACAATACTGTACACTTATAAATAATATACATTAACATGGGAGGATTGTTTGTGAACAAAGAATGTCATTAAACAAGTAGAGACATGTTGCAAATTTTTGGATAATAATTTATTCTTTCTAAAAGCAAGTTTCCATAGTCAGCATCCATAATTCCAAAGTGTTTAAACAGGGTTGTCATGAAGCTGAACACTGCTGGGGATTTGGATTATTTGTGAATAGTCTGAGTCCATTTGGTTCAGGACTGCAATCCCGAGTTTGCTACTATTGTCAAAGAGGTGGAAATGAGAGCCACCAAGTTTTTACAGGAATGAAATTTGGTTGTCTAGAGATATACAAGTAGTGTTGCTGCCCCAGCCTGATGAGACTAAGGCAATTTCAGATTGCTGACAGCCTCACAGTGACTTCTCTGGTTTTCTTAAAAGATTATTTATGAGATAAAATTAGTAGCAACCTAGATTGTTTAATTTAATAGATTTGAAGGGCATTTATGCAATGCAATGCTACTCTCAAGGTATTTGAAGACTTCACATTTTTTTTTTCCTTATCCTTTTTGTTTCTACCTTCCCTTCCTTCCCTTTTTCTTCGCAGAACAATAAGTTTGCCCAGAAGTGCAGTATAATGATATTTAAGGTAACTTTCACTACATGTATTGTAGGATACAACACTACAGTACTTCCTGCAAGCTGATAGACACCTGTTTCTTATACAATCTCTGCAATAACCAGGATAACTCTTGTAACACAATCCTATATAAATTTTTCTGTATATACAGTACTGTATAAATAACTGGGACAATCTGAGCCAGACATTCTACAATGGCGGCCTGACACAACATTGTAACTACGTTTTACAGTAATGAAGAGTTGTGATGCAGGTTGGTTAGTAAATTTATCTTTCTCATCTAAACCTTTTTAGGTGCTACATCTCTTATGTAAAACGTTAGGGGCTTTTTTATATAGCTTCAAAAGTTAATATCCTGAAATTTGCCAGCGTGGATGGAAAATGACTGAGATTGGCTTATAGATGTGTGGGTTCTTTCACTAAAAACAACCGAATGGTACGGTAAATGAACTGAACAGGGCCTGACATATGAAAATATTTTTGCATAGACATATGGTTGCCGATTAGGTATTCACCGGGTTGCAAATTGAAAACACTGTATTGAAACCTGAATTTTGTGAAAGTTTGGAGCTTGAGAAAAAGTTTGGCAATAGACGATTATCTGCAAAGGTCAGACTATACGTTTACGAACACTGTATATATCGCACATGATACAGTTGAATAAGGAAAGCGGTATTCACCGGCAATTCCTCAACAAGCAACAATGCAATGCAGGATTGTGATAATTGTAGAGAATAATTGTTAGAATGAAGTAAACATTACCAAATACTCCAAACACCATCTGTTGAGACGTTGGCGTTACAAACTAAACAATACCCACCAATGTTGAGATGCTGTGTATTTGTGTGGCTTGTGTTACCCACTAAAATACCCACCAATGTTGTGTATTTGTGTGGCTACAGTATTACCCACTAAACAATGCCCACCAATGTTGTGATGACGTGTACTTGTGTGGCTAGTATTACCCACTAAACAATGCCCACCGATATTGTGATGACGTGTATTTGTGTGGCTACAGTATTACCCGAATTGAATACCCAATCAGAGATCTCTATAACTACTTAAGTACTGACAAAACCATGCTATGTGAAACATCAACATACAACTCCAAAGATTTGAGCTGCCCTGGTAATATATGGCAATTAAACCTTGAAAAACCGGGTTCTGCTAATGCATGCCAATATGAATATAATGACTCCAGACTGCACCTGTAGAATATAATTAATCCCAAGGCTAGACCACTGAAGCATAATTAACTACAATGCCTGTTCTTGTGGCATATATTGCACACAAAAACCAAACAATGCTGGTACTCAAAGAGTTTTCTAAGAAACAAACAGGTGCAGACAAGAAGTAAACAAGTGGTACTGAAAGGAGGGGTGAGATAGGGGGGAGGGTGGGTTAGTTTTGTTACTTACTGTCTTTGTCGTTTTGTAAACCATTGTGATTGTGGTTGTTGTGGTTATCATATTTATCTATGGGCATGATCCTGGTGGTCGCTGAAAAAAGAAAAGAAAAAGAAAAAAAATATAGAAGAATGATCAAACATCAGAAACTGATACAGGCCTGTTGGCCTACAAGGACAACTTATTTTTAAATTTTTAAATTTTAATTTGACAATAACTACATCAATTAAAGAAAATTTCAAGACTAAAGTTACAGCATATCTTTGCCGACATCAGTTAGAAGTGTCCAATATTAAGCTCATTAAGGGAGCCCCAAAATTGAACATTAACACTGCAATTTGTCTAACACTGTATTAAGCTGAATGTAATGTGCACAGACAACTGGCTACCCTTCCACTGAAGGGAGCAATATTTGAAATAAAACCATTTGGCTGTGGAGCAAACTTTTTAAATATTACATACAACTCAACACACACCGCTCTCACATCCTCCTTCAGTGAGGTGACGGTCCTAGTCAGTTGTGCTTCCAGTGCTCAACACATGTCTGTTGATTTTAATAGTACACTGCACTGCATGTTCCTTCACTGGTACTGCTACACAGAGCAAGGCCAAACGCCAACAGGATTTACATTTGAGACAGACTTGTTCCGTAAGCAGAATGCCAAATTGGCAATTATCCTCATCTTTATTCTTTTTTTCTAATTTTGCTGTTAATCTATGCAAATTAGATTCCTCCTGCAGTCAAATTCAGAAACACTTACGTTCAAAGACTTGTCTTGACATGACAAAAAAAAACTTAAATAACTTTATCAAACTTGGAATGGGTAACTTAACTTGTAATGTGTTCCAATGAAATTCTGCCCCTAGCTTTCTGCATAATTCTCTAGCACCACTATAAACCTCGGCAGGTTAGTTTTACAGTACTGCAGGGCAGCAGTGCCCAGCACTCAACAAAACAGATTGACGCAGTTCATTGGCTTTTTGGAGGAATGCTCCTTTAACAGCTGTTACCACAAACGAAGGATGTCCTGGTTCATTCCATTTCATAAATTGAAATTTGTTCACTTAGTATAATCTCATGTAGAGGCCTGCAAGACTCTGGATCACTTGAATTTGTATCATCTTCATGCTCTGTAAAACTTTCGAAGAGCACTCTAAGAAGTACATAAGCACCTAGGATACACCACTAGTGCCTTCCTCATACTGAATTTGCACCATCATGTGCTCTAAAACTCACATTTGCCATCATTCCCCTTACCCCCCCCCACCCCAAATCACTAGCACAACAAGATTGCTAGCCCACCAATGGTGCATACCTGTATTCTACACCCACTTTGGGAATTTGTCATGAGCTATTTTAACTAACAACTTGAACATGTACAGGTGAATAACCAGTATTTGTCCTTCCACATTAAATACTCCATCACCACAAATAAGAAAAAAAAAGTTTTCAGCTTTAATCTTCAGTATTGTAATATAACATAATAAAGTTTTAGGGAAAGAAAACTAATCCACATTTTTATCTTGTTTCTATTGGTCCCAGTTTCTGCATCAGGACATGACAAAAAAAATCTGCAAAGCATTGAAATGCTATCTCTTATTATACTGGTAATACAATCACCAGCCTGTCAGAAGATATCTTGTCTTGTTAATAATTTTTTTTTCAAATTTTTTAAGACCGAAATGATTGATGAGCTCCAGCTTCATATTGTCGCATCTGGGAATGCCGTCACTATCTTTAACTAATAATTAGGTGGGTTGACATTTTGTCGCCTCATCTAAACAAAGTAACGAGTAGAAATTCGTTAAGGATCCAGTTGTGCTTCCTGTAACGAGCCAAGATGAGAGTACTGTGCAGAGAACATGTGTTTGTTGATGTTATTACCGTGTGCCGCATATTCACAAGCACAGTACTGATACACACAGAGTAAGGCAAACAAGCCAACACTATTTGCACTTAAATATAGGCTTCAACAAGCAGAAAAGCAAAATTGGCAATTATCCTTCTCTTACTTATTCTTTAATCTATGCAAATTAAATTGAGATGCTTCCTTCTGCAGTCAAAATTCAGAAACACTTACCTTCACAGGCTTGTCTTGAAATGAAGAAATTTTCCCTCAATCCAAAAAAAAAACTCAATCAAACTTGCAATAAGTAACTTGTAATGTGTTCCAATGAAATTCTGCCTCTAGCTTTCTACATAATTCACTAGCACTGAAGCTGTGTACAGGTTTAATGCAAACTGCCAAAACTGCAGAAAATTATACACACTATGTACTGTATCAACAACAACAACAACAGCAGTCCATTAATACGTTGATGAGTAGAGATGATCACTCTCAAATGAAGAAAACAATTGACAAGGAGTCGTCTTCTTAAAAATGTGACAAAGGAAAAATGAAATTTAATCTGCAATTTTCTGTCAGAATTTAGTTCTTCACGTTGATATCAACTTGGCCGTGCAATATAGGTGAGGTTACTACTGCAGTCCGAACAAAGGCCACGTACATGTACTACCAATGAGTTTAAGCTTACAGTGGCTTGATGTCACCAGATTATGGGTAACATATTCTAAACAGAGCTACCACTGTACTACAAAACCAATCTACTGAAAAAAACAAGGACAAAAAAACCTGGTCCATTGATCACACCTTGTTAAAAGGAATAGATGTAATCTTGTCTATTGTTAGTATTTCTATTCAAAATCAGATCCAAAAAATCAGTCAATGAAAACCACAGAACCCACAAGGCTATTATATACAGCACCATACAGTATACATTCACCAGTTTTAAGTCTCTCTGTTGTTATTGTCTGTGTTAGGCAACAAGATCAAGTGCAGTACTAGTTAAGCCTTTGTCTATATAGTGAAGTTAATTTAAAACTAGATGGGAAAACCACACATATTTCCTAGAGGCAAACAGAGGAGGTTACACTTTTTCTTAAAATCAACAGCAATTAAGACGATGTATAAAATAAACCTGTACACTTAGTTACTTGGTGTGTAATAATAAGCAGCAATGTGTAAGTGTTAAAAATCCTCTGGCCAGGATATACTTATGCATAAGTCTCTGGAAAAGAAAATGCTGTCAGAAAAGTACTGTATTTCTTAATCCAGCTTCTTTAATGCCAGCCTCATAAATTACTGACACTTTGAAGCTTAAAGATGCAAGAAAGAACTATTGATAAACTTCTCTTTTAACTGTAAACAGTTCCTCTATCCTATTTTGTTCATAAGGTGGACATGGTCCTCCTTCTCTATCCACTGTTCCTAACCTTGTTCTTTTCTTGTTTCTTTTAACTTAAAATGTTGATTAAAAAAAGTCAAGCATCAATTTATTGCCTCTGGTCATTTCCAATTTGAAGGAATGTTGCACAGAAAACTACACCAGAACCACCTGGTCAGGTGGACTGCAAAAAGTCAGGCAAGAAATAACTGTGATCTGAATACACATTTTGTTTGGCAACTCAACTCCCAAACCGGAGAGAATGAGCAAGATAGACACTGTAGCTGCCATGTTTTGAAGGTCAAATTGCGATCGTATTTAAGAACGCAATTTTCAGTTAAACAGCCAAAATGAAAATGGCTTAAATTTGTACAGGATTAAAGAACCACTGAGCAAAATCAATGAGATCATCGTTACTATTCACGTTTAAATATATAATTTTTGGCTATGGGCCTTCGTGAAGTAATCATATAGTATGGGAACCTTCTTCCTACCGTATGAATGGTAACAAGTATTGGCCTCACTTTTATCATTCAAAAAACTTTGCTAAGATTTTTGAAAAGTAGTACCCCTGTGGTTCTGACATGCTATATTACTTCCAGAAATCAAGGAGTGTTAAATTAGACAATTAGATGTTTCCAATGAACAAATATAATTTGGGAATGGCAGTAAAATGCTTGCTAAAAGATTGAGCATGTGTGACCATTATTTGACCTTCTAGCATATTTGGGGTCAACGATGATGACCTCCTCAAGCTAGCAAGAGTGAAAATTGATTATTGAATGTTAGAACTAAAAATTGAACATGACTAACTGTTAACCCAAGTTTGCACTGACACTAGTAGGATGGTTTACAGAAACTTTGTGATCAATGCCATTAAGAGTACATATGTTCTCTTAGATGACAAAGTTCTGTAAGTTTGCTCAGAGGTTAAAATTGTTCTATCTTTCAAATCTCCTGATTTCATCAATGGCTTGATCAAATTCCACCAAGAAAGAATGGATTATTACTTTTAGATGTCTCGAGGCCCAAACAAACTGCAAGGCAGTTTTTTCCACATGTGTTTGAAGTCTACTGAGTTATTCTCGTAAAGCAGAAAATACCAAAATAATTATATAGGTCTGGCAACTAACTTTTTGGGATATCAACATTCCAAACTTACTCCTGGATACTTGTGTGCTAAGTTTGGTCAATTCCCCCAATACTCATTCATAACACACTCAGAAAAACCTTTGAAATATACTATGGGAATATATAAGCCTAATGTTATAAATACAGCATATACAACTCTTGTGTATAGTCAGACTGAACAACAGTTTTTTTTGTCAGTTACCTGACAACTTGAGAACTAGTATCATACAACTGCTTTATAGCAACAAACACATGCGTTGTTTTTTAATCATCGATGTAAATGTTTTGTAACCTGCAAGTGTGCATCTCTATGATCCTACAAGCCTAAAAAAGAAAATCCCTATTGAATGCACCACTTAATGAAAATGTGTTTTGTGTAATTGCAGAATTCTCCAAAGCATTTCTTGAGGTGTATATATGCATATTAACCTTCATTATTAAAAAGGCCGTGGCTATTCTTACGACTAGTCGTAATAATTATCTATAAACTATTCTTACGACATCAGCGAATTCATGCGCAGTAAAGTAAATAAAGCAACTGCGCGTGTAGTAGGGGTAACCCTAACCGAAAATTATTGTTACTCATGGTCGTAAAAATAGTACTCCTGGTTGTAAAAATAGCAACTGCGCATGCGTAATCGGAAATTATTCTTATGACTCATCGTAAGAATAGCCACTTTGTATTAAAAAATGAGAGATAGTTTACAGCACACTGGACAGACGAAAAACGTTTGCAAGGTTACAGCAATGCTATGGCACCACAATGTCATACTTGCACAAAGACTGTTTGGAAAATCTGTAAAAACTATATCAATGACCCCTTATTGTTAAATGATGATGTCTTTTTCTAATCATGGGCCTAGGCTATGACAAATTTTTTCCCATGCTGAAAATTTCTGTGCAACTCTGGTTGTGAACATTCCACTAAATTTGAAATGGGAAGGTTCTACTTTTGAGCTGTCTAGAGTGCAGGTCAAGTTTTAATGATGCAACAATGTACACGTACATAATGTGGCTCAGAGATTGCATATGGAATATGGCTATACAGTACATACTGTACACATGTCACGATAAGCAAATGCATTTGATTAAAACTTTCTCAGGCAGGAATTGTAAGATATCTTCATCAAATTTCACATTTAAACACTTAAATATCAACATCAAGAAAGAAAGGAATATCACCAAATGATGACATAAATATGCATTTTTTCTCCATTTCAATACCACAAATAGAAATGAACTGAAAATGCATAGCCTAGCCTAATGATGATCTGGAGTGGGTATAGTTCCAGCTTGGACCGTGTGTTTAAAAAATTGTGTTTAGAAAAATTGTGGTAAGAAAATGGTTTCAATCTGACTGTCAAACGCAGCAATTTGGATAGTGTCGATGTATGTTGATCACCCTACGCGAAGTTACCCAACACAACCATACTGGAATTACTACTACTAGTAATACTAGTATTACTATTTGTAATACTACAAACTACGATGTTAGTACATAATTGTAGCTTAGGCTATCGCTATCTTCCAATGGTTACCCGTTAGGTAGGCTACTAGGCCTAGCTACAGCGTTGAAGGCTACTCGACTGCATGCTGAAACATTAGTACCGTACAATGACAAAGAAATCATTTCACCAAATTCTCGAACTGTTTTGAAAAAATATTACGTAGATCTTTGAACCTTCTATCGAAAATATTGTATGTTCAATCTCACCTTCATCGAGCTGTGTTGATACCTACGTTTTAAAGTGAATGTTATCGCGTTTAAAATGGCTTTACGTCAAGCGGGGGAAGCTTCCAGTTTTCATTTTAAAAATGGCTGACAAGTATTAGGCAATTTCATGTAAATTGTGATACACAGTCGAGAGAGCAATGGCATATCTAGATAGTTAGTACATGCTCTAAATGGCCACCCTATATCGAAGCTTCGTCGTTCCATGTATACGACGTTTGATTTTACATATTTCAGAAATGTTACTAAGCGACCCTCAGAAAAAGATGCCTTTGGATCCTATACGTGCCACAGAATCCAATATGTCGATGTTTTTTCTTCTTATTTCAACAACAGGGCAAATTGTGATGACCTTTTTTTCTTTGTAATTTCTTCGATCAGCAACAGCACAATTATTAAATTAAATTTTTTATTGCAGTTTAAAAAAAAACCACGCTAAATAATATAGGCCACTATTGAAAAAACAAAAGAGCACATTTTTAACCCGAAGGTAAATTTTCAAGGAAAGTATGTCCGTCCGGGGCATTGAACCAGAGATTATGTTTGGCCGGACACAATGTACCAACCATAATTTCTCAAGTCACAGTAAAATTGTTCTTCCCGGAAAAATTGTCCGCCCCTGAAAATATTATAAACATGTTATCCTGTCCCGTCGGGCTTTACATGATAATATCATGGGGTAGAAGTTATTAGATTTGTGTTATTGTTTCGGCAGTGGTGTACACCATAATTTGCAAGCTAGGGGGTTGGATGGCGGGGGGGGGGGGGGGGTTCAAAAGTTTCCCCGATTGATCTATAGGCCTATAAGTAGCTTTTAGCCCAAGATTTCGCTAATAAATAGTAAATTTCTCTCGCGATTGATCTAGACAGTGATCTGAATCAAGTTATGGGAGGGCCGGACGAGAATGAAGGATTTCAGAATGGAAGGGTGCTGCCGTGGGGCCATTGAAGCCTACTCCAGAAAAAACTTAAAACTTAGAAATCAAGTGGTGCACTGTCTGGCATATTTAGACTATAATTTATAGCTTAATAAGTAGCTCTAAACGGACTCGGTTCAGTGTGCATGATAAATAATAACAAAGAAACTAAATGGGAGGTCAAGAGGGCGGAATGACAGATTTTATAATGGAGGGGCTGCTGCCCTAGGATCATTGAAGCCGTCTCATATGTAGAATGTTTGGGTCCCGTTCCTCCCCATAGTGAAAAGAAATTTAGATGTCTAATGGCTCGTTCTGAGAAATATTCAAACTTTAAATTAGGTGTACATAAGTATACTTCTCAACGCAAGGTTTTGCTAATAAATGCTTGGTTGAAAAACTGCCCGAGGGAGGGGGAGGGGTACACCCGTAGTAGTGGTCCAACTCTTCCCCTGCGGAATGCAAATCTCCTCGACTGACCCCTCCCCCCCCCCGACTACTGGTGATCAAAAGTGTGGTGGTGGTGGCCAAGTCCCCCACCCCCTTTGCGCATGCACGCAACTTGGTTTCAGCAATCACGCAACTTCGGTGAACACCGTCGCGTATTTCAACCCTGGAAACGATTGCGTATTTGTATTATGATGGCTTTTGCGACTAAAAACTTTCAAAAGAGTTGAAGGCTCATCTGAACAAGACTATATATTATGTTAGATAATGCAAAATAACTCAATATCTGTTTGAAATTGCTATACTCACCTTTCATCACTCTCTCTATACTAGGCTGGGTCGAATCAACATTCAGTTTGGAGATGTTAGGGATCAACAGCCACCGACACTGGAGTTATTTGGTGGTCCTTTTTTATACTACTATTTTATACTGCTAGCAATGCTCAGCTGCATACTATGATTAGCTCCCTAAGTTTGGATACGTTGCTTTCATGTAGGTTACTGTAACAACTCCCTGCTGTAACCGCCCAAACAACAGCAACTTGCAATGTTTTACTTTAGATCCTCCTGCAAGCAGGAACTCGCGAAGAAGCCTCATTGACTTACCAAAGCCGTAAGCTGACCGAAGTCAGTCTCTTAAATTCATATTTAACGTCCATGATTATGAATTGTCAATTGTCAACAACTCTGTAACTGGACGACATACATTAATCTTGGAGTGACTCAAACCGTGGACCTTATGATTGGAAGGCACCGGTGTTAACCACTGCACTCCTATGTTCAGTTCATTGTGTCGCCACCATCATCTATCTACTTACAACCACTTCAATGGGGTACATCTTAACGAACTTGACCTCTGAAAAGATGAATGAAGATCGAAAGACCGAAGACTTTTAGTTCATACTAACTTAGCAAAGAAAGATGCAATGAACGGTTTCTTTCATGAAATAGAGTTAGGTCTCTTATCTTAAATTTAGAGAAACTCGCTATATTGCCATACATAAAACAAATACCAAAAGAACGCAAAATCTATTCTAACGTTGGCTGCTGAGCTTGAAATCTATTTTAATGGTCACACGAAATCAGTGCGTCTTTCAATGCATCACTCCTATATCGGTTTAACTCAAATAAACGACCGGCCGTTTGTCAGATCTTAATGGGAAAAGTATGATTAAATAAAAACTTCGAAAACACGATGCATGCCGTTATTCCTTTTTCTACGTTTGTGCATCACAACTTAAGTCATGAAATAAACAACGAAAAAAAACTTAACTTGATTTTTTTTTTATTATTATATATTTTTAACATTAAATGGTATACTCGGTTAACGTAAAACTAATCTCCCCGATGAGGCTCCCCCAAGATCGTAAATATCATATGCTGAGATCACGTGCAGTAGGCCTATGCAATATTATAGCATGATTATGGTATCGATAATTAAATAGCAATTCTCACTATAATGTTGAAAAAAAGTGTCATAACAGTAAGGCTAATTTAATGCATTACATGATGCTTTTTCTTTATAGACACCGCAGTGTGGGTGTGTCCGGCAAAGATGTCTATAAAGCGAAGACCATCGTATGATATGTCTAATTCGAACTTCGCTTGAATGTCTTCGTGTAAGACACACATCCCTTCACTGTCTACGGCCCTTGGCACCCGACAACCGGTTATACAAACAGTATAGCCTATACCTGTAGCAAGGTTGCCAATTTGGGTTTCGGACACAACCGGGTCGAAAAACACCAAATACGAATCTGCCGTTCTTTTTGTGACTATTGACCCTATATAGGCTGAGTAGCAATTGTGTGGTCTTGCAATCCGTTGTAATTGCGGTCTCTTCTTAGAGTAACATTATAAGGGAGTGTAACGTGGTATAAAAAATCCAATGTTTTTATCGATGCATGCTTAGACCTGTATGTAACCTTGAGTCAGACCGAATATGAAATGAAAGACACAATAATATAGTCAAGTACATTTTATTCAGTGTTTTAAAAGCATTGTCATAACTTCCTGAGGTAATGTTCATCGTGATATTATGCAGCTACTAATATTTACATATCGAGCAACTTCTGGCTTAACGGGGTACACGTGCTTCATGCTCTATATGCGAGCGAGCTAGGCTCCTAACATACTAGAGTAGGCCAATGTTCACTGGTTGTCATGGCTGCAGTGATTCAAAACAAGTAAGGCAAGTCGTAATTTGTAGACCTCGTCACATATCGAACAAGACTGGTCCTATTATATGACATATTTGGCTCTACTAGACGTTAGCCTCTGAACAAGATCCTGATACGGTTGTAACATCAGGCGTTCAAACTTTTACATACTCTCACTCTATATACATGCGGACACCATCAATATCATACAGGTAGCATACGCCCATTAAAAGCCCCATTGGCGGACACACTAAATCACAAAAGTAATGTGGTCTCTAAGTCTAGATAGAAGTTCTCACTAGCTAAACGCTACCCTTCACCGGATTGCTGACAAGTTGGGCTATCATGACATCATTTATTTCCTTATCATGATCGTGCAGATATTTTTTGCTATCCGTGCCGGAAGTTTTTGTCACTTGTAAAGAAACAGCTTCACTCAGTAGTAAACAGTTTTCGTACGCTGCTCCTGGGAGGCCCAATTTTGGCACCACATGTACTTCCATTCATGATCTTCAACATGAAAGCAAAAACAAACCAGATCATGATTGATATAACGTATCAACAAAGATGTTTTCTCTACTGCATTTTGGCACCTATCCTGAGACAGGAGAACATCCGGGCGGATTGATATACTCTAATAGGAGTATGCTGCACCTACACTCCCATGTAGGAATCGTACCACAATTAGAGTAGTGCACGTCCACCTGAAAGAACCCTAAAGTGACCTACTGCAGTTATTTTGTTAGCATTTTCTGAGTCATTATCATTCTTTTTGATGCTTGGATGTTGAATGGGACGAAATTAAACTAGTGGGCTACAAATCTGGAGGATTGAAGGTGATTTAAGGCATTTTAGAAAATCTTCGCTGAAACAAAATATTCCGCAGATGGGCTGGGGAGCATTATGCTAAACTTTGAGCTCTTCTGAGCTTGGAAGTTGAATGTGCTGTGATAGCCCAAGCCATCAGCTATCATATGGTGGTCAGGGTAGGACATGTCAGTTGAAATCTTATTTTATTTTTTATTTTTTATTTAAACTTTATTTTAAGAGGGTAGCTCGTTTAGCAATAGCTAATCTTCCACGAGGCCCTCTAATAAGACATATAATTATATAAAATGTACATAGACTATTAGAGTCTATATAAATGTATATCTATACTCTAGCGGCAATGGAAAGCGATCAATTTAGTGTGCAAGTCAATGGTGCAGTTAATTGTAGTGCGACACCTGTAAAGACCGCGTAAATGAATAGGTATACTTGACTAGGTCCCTTGTAAAATAGAGGGAACCATTTCATAATTATATCCACCGCCATGTCGATATGTATAATTCCGCAATAGGATGTGGTTGCTAAAGGTTCATCTAAACTGATCACGATATTTATCTTAAGTTTAATCAAAGTTTATAAAAGCATTGAACAGGAGGTGCTACGTGAACTATTCTCAAATAATAATAATAATAATAATTATAGAAAAAATATATCAGAGTAAATATCTTACGAAGATAAGAGTAAAACAAATCTACAAAGTTTGATTTAAACTGATGACCGTGCATTCAAACGGCACATTGTTTCATTTGGCGTCAAATCATGTGGGTGGATATACACTATTAAAACTTCTGTTGATTTACATTCAAAACAGAATTCGTTAACCTTTGAAAACAAGAAATGATGGCCTATAGTACTTTCACTTTACCATGCCATTATTTTGTTACACCATTTCTGACGCTAAAAGTACACTGTCCTCCAAGTAGAGAGCTGACGGCGTTCAGTGCAGTCTTTTGCAAATGATACAAAATTGATCGCATTTCTCACTCTTGTTGGCTATATGTTCTAAAAGATTGACTAGCTTGTACCACTTTTCTTGCTGAAGATATTTTACCTCAGAGACTACTTGGGGAGGGGGGGGGCGAGGATATGGAGAGGAACATGGGGAATGGCAGGGAGGTGGGGTATTATGAAACAGTATGGTAATTGGGATAAAATGATGATTTTATTTTAACTGTATAAGACGGGTAAACAGTGGTTGTATTCATCGAGGTCTATATCTCCGAATCGATGAAAACAATGAATGTGGCTTGAAATGATTACTTTACAAGTTGAAGGCTGAT
>JAIPMN010000477.1:0-30919 GCA_020650975.1 Apostichopus californicus
ACAATCTGCAAAATGCTTTCCTCCTCAGGAGAAATCAAACCCAATCATGCTTTCTTTGAAGGTGCTTTCACTTTGTGGTTTTCTTTTCAATCTACAATCTGCAAATCCTATACTCTTCAGGAGAAATCCAACCCAAGCATGCTTTCTTTGAAGGTGCTTTTACTTTGTGGTTTTCTTTTGGATCTACAATCTGCAAATCCTTTACTCTTCAGGAGAAATCCAACCCAAGCATGCTTTCTTTGAAGGTGCTTTTACTTTGTGGTTTTCTTTTGGATCTACAATCTGCAAAATGCTTTCCTCCTCAGGAGAAATCAAACCCAATCATGCTTTCTTTGAAGGTGCTTTCACTTTGTGGTTTTCTTTTCAATCTACAATCTGCAAATCCTTTACTCTTCAGGAGAAATCCAACCCAAGCATGCTTTCTTTGAAGGTGCTTTTACTTTGTGGTTTTCTTTTCAATCTACAATCTGCAAATCCTTTACTCTTCAGGAGAAATCCAACCCAAGCATGCTTTCTTTGAAGGTGCTTTTACTTTGTGGTTTTCTTTTCAATCTACAATCTGCAAATCCTTTACTCTTCAGGAGAAATCCAACCCAAGCATGCTTTCTTTGAAGGTGCTTTTACTTTGTGGTTTTCTTTTCAATCTACAATCTGCAATTCCTTTACTCTTCAGGAGAAATCCAGCCCAAGCATGCTCTCTTTGAAGGCACTTTTACTTTGTGGTTTTCTTTTCAATCTACAATCTGCTAAATCCTTTCCTTCTCAGGAGAAATCCAGCCCAAGCTAAGGTTTACAAACATCCAGGGTATGAGCACCGCCTCTCGTTTGGAGATATCACCCTCTTCTTCCACCACGAACCCCAAGAGGCCGTACGACCGTCAGACGTTAAAGACAAACCGTCGGTCTCCGACAGAGAGAGACTCCAAGAGGCTAAGAGAATACAAAGCACCGAGAAACCACCTAGGCAGCATCCACGTCACGGCGACAGGAAAGGTGCGAGACAAGAAAAACAGAGGTAAGTTTGAGAAACTTTGATATAGTATTGATAAGATAACTTTGATAAGACAGATCACCAGCAGTAACTATTGGGTAAACGTGGAATATGACCATAAAAAGTCAGCGGTGACCTATAAACAGACAAAATTATGAAAAATGGAGGTATTGTCGTAAACATCTGGAATGCGGCAGAGTTGGAGTTAACGTTGGAAAAAAATGAATTAAAACCTGGAATTTGGCACAAAAAAAAGCAAAAGCAATGTAAGTAAATTGTATGGTCAGTCTTGCCAGGCCGAGCTTCGAATATGGAAACCTCGGAAAGGAAATAATATCCATGGCAGACAAGGTATTAATGTCTGATATAATTTTTGGAAGTGACAAACATCAGGACGCTGACGTGAATCGTTCGGTGTCCCAAATGCCGGTCAGACACTTACTGTGCTTGTTTACTTCTTTCTATGTCCTTCGTAGCCATGGCAACGGTGTCAGTGAAGGAGCTCAGAGGCTGCATGTCTTTCTAGGTACACACTTTTCAATGCCTACCAGATGTGACTTTTGCACAAAGAAGGTAAATAAAAACCTTTCTTTCTTTCTTCATCGGTTCTTTTACATCCTACCCTTGCAACCCCTGTACCGTTAAAGTACTCCTTATTTCACCCCAGCATCATTTATCTTGCACAAGCAGTCCTTAGGCCATTCCAGCACCCACTATGTTTCTAGTACCTCCATGTCTCCCCCCCCCCCACCCTGCCCTTTTCATTTCACTATATAACTCCTTATCCTATACTATTGTATAATGCTTTATATCACTCCATGGGCTGCTCCCACTAATCAACTATGCTAGTTTAACCTACCTTACCTCAGTTCAGCATCCTTTATCCCACACCAGCACCATCCTGACTCCATTGTTCCTTATCCAATTTATCACTTCCTATAAAAGTCAGGCACCATTTAATCCCAAGACAGTCCCCCCACATTCTTACCTTGATCCAACATCTCCTACCCACTTAAATTTTAAACTGAAGTGTAATGTTTAAAGTTTTGAATCTACTTACCAGAAATGCTAGAAAGTGTTTATAAGTATTGGTCCAAATTAGTTGAAATAACTGTCATAATTGGAAATACTTTTAGTTTAACATTGCCCTTTTTCATGGTAATAATCATCTATACTGGAATCCCACGTCTAGAATTCATTTCCAAATTTTGTGGTTGGATTATCACACCACATCTAAATTAAAAAGAACAAAAAACAAAATTATAGTTACGTGAAAGGTAGAGCAAATATCTGAAACACATTAAGGACTGTGAACCCTCTCCATTTCTCATCTTAACTATACCATTTAAAACAAACACCATTCAAAGTGTAACATGTACGCTCTGTCTGGCTCAGTGCAATATTGTTGTTGAGGACATTTTGTTTACTATTTACAAATATTTTTAAAGATGATAGATATAGTTGCATTAGAAAAAATAATATTTGAGATTCGTCTAGTGCTGTTCTAAACTAAAAGTGTCACTTCTATCGCTTCAAATAGTCAGTGATTATTTTCTTCATTATTTTCTTTATCTATTGATTGTGATATTTTCTTTATTCTTTCTTTCTTTTTGCAATAGGTGTGGACAAAATTTGCATACCAGTGTCAAGGTTGTCACCTGATCTGTCACAAGAAGTGTTCAGATAAGACACAAGTCAACATTCCGTGCGACAGGTGAGAAAAGTGAAAATAGATTTGAATGCAGTTCTATCATGAACTTGTTGGCATGTGCTTTCCACAAATACAAAATGCTTGAAAGGTTAAAACAGGATTTTGTTTCACTTTCATTAATATGAAAATCTGGTATGAACGAGATAAAAATAATATCTTTTTGACACTTTATAGCGACTTGATAATCATCGCAAGTGACCATAGTGGTGAAGGAAGACCCAATTGCTGGATTTGATGTCAGAAACACCATAGATTGTATTTCTAATTTCACACCATTTTTGCATGTGGCATGAAAACTAATCGCTCCTCAGATAACTTTTGGTAGCACTGGTGGAAAATTCTTTGTGTTGTCCCTGAGGGGTGTGAGATTTCAACGATTTTAATCAAAATCTGCAATTGTTGGGTTTCATTGAATAAGTCCAAATTTGAAACAAGATTTATTCTGTAAAGCCAAAGAAAGCACCAGATACCTTCTTTGTTTTCGTCCAATTGGTCACAAATTTTTGTTTGGTCACATCTTGTAGTTTGCTGAAAAAAATATGGCTTTCATAGTTTTAATCTTACTTTATTAACCAAACTTTGGTGAAAAGAAATTAGCAGAAAAATTTTCTTTGGTAGAATGTGTCAGACAATGTTTTTTTCCTTGTTGTTGTTGTAAAGTTATCTCACACCCCCACTTTTAATCATTCCTTAGGACTAAAAAGTATCACAAGTTAGAACCACAGGCACCTATCAAACAGCCAGTGGACTTAGTCATCAGCTCAGCCAGTACATCGTCAGTTCCCTCCAGCCCTTCAGTCACGAGAAGGGATCCTCCTGTGTCGCCACCGTCTCCCCAGATGTCCTCTTCCTCTTCGGAGGACGAGGGGGAGGATGATGAAGACATCGAAGTGATGATAAGGAGGCTGAATCGTCTCAAGAGAAGACTAATCCGTACCAGACAGAATGAAGTAACCAAAAAGGAGGAGGTTGATCACATGGTCATGACTGTCGCCAGAGAGGTGTGTATCTTTGGTGTCAGCAGTGGGATTTTTTGAGAGTATTTTCTTGAATTTGCATAGAAGATGAAAGGCAAATGTTAAGTAGAAAATACCATGTAATCTTTTATGGAATGATCGTGTTTCTCATCATGATTTCTGCTGTTTCAGGAAATTTAAATTGTTGGTGTCATCAGTGGGATATGGTTGCATACTACCTCATTCAGCAAAGGTTCAGTTTGGTATGAATATTATGCACCCAGTTTCTTTTGACCACACTTGCACATGCTCACAACATATGAGTTGTTAGTCCAGGTCATGAAATTAATTCTTGCTGTCAGACAATTGCATTCTTGCATGTTGGTGTCCTCAGTGGGATTATGGTTTGCATATTAGGTCATTTTAAAGAAGGCTAATTGTAGTATGAATATTTTCCCAACACTTGCACATGCTGGCACCACACACAAAAGGTGTTACCTCTGGTTGTAATAAAGTAATTGCTTGTGTGCATTTTAGGAAGTAAATATCCATAATTTCCGGATCTTTTATCTCATACCAAGGTGACAATCTCAGAATAAATTTGTCGCAAGTAAAGTAACAACCAATGAAATGGGTTAGTCGTATTTATATCGGGAGGAACTTATGTAGATGACTAAGTGTGTCCTCCTTCTCCACTACATTTGCTGGTCTAAATGCCTTCGTACTGATACCATCTGTCGGACACATAAATTTTCTTTCTTTTGACATTTTATAAAACAAGTTAGATAATGGGCACGTCACTGGCAGGTGTCGTAACATCTCGTTTAAGTTCGTTCGTAAGAGATTATCTGCTATCCCTGTTTTTACAGTGTATATTTGTGTTTATTGATACAACAAGCATTCTATTCCTTCAACACTTTTTTTCGCTCAATTCTACAGAATGGTCGAGAACTGTTTCTGAACCTTCCTACGCCGGAGAGGAAAATGAAGCTGGAAACCATCGTGAGTACCACCCGTTACCCGCAAGCCATCGTTCTAATAATTAACATTGTCTTTGATTGGCAGACAATATTTATCAAAATCAGAATCGTCACTGCATTTTGTTAAAATGCATCAAAGAGTTGTTGTGGCATTTAAAGTTGAATTTGGGGTTTTTGATTCATTGTGACCAAGACTTGCCTTTACAACACTTAAAAGGGATATTTCAGTAGTTTGAAGTTGATTGCTTAGAAAGATGCTGGAAAACACTCTGCATGTTTAGGTCCAAACCACATGCTAATCATATTTTGTATGGCAAATGTATGGGTTTTTCTAATTTGGTGGTATATTGCAAATGCATAAGGCAACAGAAGAGTGAGTGATGTCATCGCAGCAAATTCAGCTAATTTTTTTTTTTTTTTTTTTAAATATTGTACTCACTTATTCACAGAATAAAATATTTTTTTTTACAAAAGCAGTTTCATTTTGATGAAAGTGTAAATATGGAGAACCGTGACAGCTAAGCAAACATTTAAAATGTATCAGGTTTCAAGGATAAATCAGTAAGAAGATTATAGCAGAAAAATAAAAGTTGTTGAAGATGGCAATACTTTGATTGTATCGACTGATTGTATTAGAATTATGCTTTTTAAGAACTCATTTATCTACAGAGCAGCCATTTATATTCAAAATGGGTTCTTAGAATCTCTGTTATAATCCTTTCAATCTTTCAACCTTCTAATCCTCCATCTTATTTCTTATTTGTTTCATGCTTTGATGATTGTACATTTTACGTCTTTTGTGTATCATTATTATGTGTCCTATTTATAAATTTTGTAATTTGTACTGGAATAAAGAAATTGAATTGGGAAATGGGAATTGTCAGTTTATCATATTTATGTTTTTTATTTTCGTGACTTTTTCAGATAAACAAGCTACAAAAAGAGATTGACTTAGAAGCAGAGCAACAAGCCAACCTTTACCTTAAGAAGGAAGACAAAAGCAGCAACAAGGAACAGAGGAAAGCTGCGGCAGCATTCGCCGAGAGCGAACAGAGGATGCAGACCCTAGCCATGTTAATGCTGCACTACTGCTCCGGCATACAGCACTGTAACGAGGAGCTCTCCAATCAGGCGGACGAGGCAGAGGCCAAGCAACAGGTCAGACAGGAGGTCAAACAAGATGCCAAGCAACAGGTCAAACAGGAGGTCAAACAGGAGATCAAACAAGAGGTCAAACAGGAGGTCATTGACAGTGGAGAGAGTCAGAATGAAACAGCGCAGGACAAAGAAAGACCGCCCGCTGCGGAACCTGACCCGGATCAACCGACATCCGGTGGCACAGATGTCGAAGATGGTCAAACTCAGGAGGACCAGGCAAAGAATTGGGATCTGGCCCAGGAGGAAGTCGATTCTTCATCAGAGGATACGGACTGCGACGCCGTCATCGTGCAACTGCCAGAGCAAAGCTGATGTATTCAAACGTGAAAAGTCGGTCGTGAATTATTTATAAATCTTTTCATGTTTCGACCGTTTAGCAAACTCAGAAAGTTGGAAAGGGCTTGAAACGGAAGTCAGTGGTGATCTTTTTACAAGTCATAAATGTGTATTATGCCATTCCTGAGATAACTAAGTTAGCTTAAATCTGTAAAAATCAGTAAATTAAAGGAGTCGAGATCAAGAAGATCGGGAAGTTGGAATGGTCCTACCCTGAGTAAAAGTTGGGTTGGACAATGTGAGCAAAAATTAAGAAAGGTTTTGGTAGTTTAACATTGAACATCACATAAACTCAATAACTTATGCCAACAATCTTCGCCACATTTTTGGTTTGGTGCAACGTAGTGAGTTAGTGATCTAGTATTTTTTCAAAAGAAAGTTATTGCAGGGTTTCCTTTTTTCTTTTGTTTGGTTGGGGTGTCTCAGTTCCCATTGGATTGATCGTTGGTTAGTAATTAGTGTACACTATCTGTCATTAATTTGAGGCAAGTATTAAGGCCTTGTTCACATTTGAGAATGCAAGAGTGGTCAGGATCTTGCTATCCCTCGAAGAGGTCGTAAAGCTAACCCTGGATGTGTCGACATTTGAGAATGGTTGGTGGATCAAAGTGGAATGAAAGAGAATTATGTAAGCAAAGAAAAGGTTGTGAAGATTATTTATTAATTTAGTAATTAGCTACTTATACTATTATACAAGAGTGACAAGGGCATGAAACCCAAGATTATTTCGGGTTGCTACAATCTTGATTTCGGGTTGCATAATCCTCCAAGGGTTCACGCTACAATCTTGATTTCTGGTTGTGTAATCTTCCAAGCATTCACGCTACAATCTTGATTTTGGGTTGCATAATACTTCAAGTGTTCACGCTACAATATTGATTTCGGGTTGTGTAATCCTCCAAGCATTCACGCTACAATCTTGATTTCGGGTTGTGTAATCCTACAAGCATTCACGCTACAATCTTGATTTCGGGTTGCGTAATCCTCCAAGCGTTCACACTACAATCTTAATTTCGGGTTGCGGAATCGTCCAGCGTTCACACTACAATCTTGATATCCGCTGCAGGGTCACGATCCTCCTCGAATGGGAGGTCGTGAATGTTTGATCTAATCCCGAGTAGGAAAGCGTTCACTCTGGGAAATTGATCGCCCCTCCTGGTTTCAGTTCCCTCTTGCATTCTCAGATTCGGACAAGGCTGCATTGGTTAATCTCATAAAAAAAAATTGTAATGAAGGTTGACTTAAATCTTGGAGGTGAGTATATACCAAGGGTCTGTGGAGAAAATGTATGGATGGTTAACCTCATG
The DNA here is from genome assembly GCA_020650975.1 of Apostichopus californicus. Classification (NCBI taxonomy): domain Eukaryota; kingdom Metazoa; phylum Echinodermata; class Holothuroidea; order Aspidochirotida; family Stichopodidae; genus Apostichopus; species Apostichopus californicus. The sequence continues at coordinate 7,440 of JAIPMN010000477.1, forward strand.
TTAAAACACACATGTGTTAATGAGGGACAAAGATAATTACCCAAACTAAAAGAAGAAACAAGGAAATGTTAGTTTCTCCCACTCAGATTAAAATTCAACTTTCTTCAATGAAAAAAAAAATAGCAGACCGCTAGCAGACCTTCTTAAAGAATTTAGGTCTGACTTTTAGTTTAGTTAGAAAGAAAAAAAGTTGTAGGAATAGAGTTTGACAGCATTAGGCCATTGCTTAGTAAAAAAGTAAGCTTATGTTTATGTTTGATGTCATTTTTGTTGAATTTTTATGTCAACTTTTGGTTCTCAGCTGTGTGAGTGAATGTGGTTGTGCTAATAAAGAACCAAATGGATATATATTTTGAAAGTAAAAAAAAACACTTTGTTGTTCAAAAAGGAAGCTTGCATAATTTGTAAATTTTGGTGAAACATTCCGCTGTATAAAGAGTATATTGTGTATGCCAGTACTTTCATAGAAAATAAAATAAAAATTGGCATTAGTTTCAGTTTTCCAGGGCTTAGATCTGCTTTGTACTATGGAAGAGTGCCATGAACTTTGGGAAAGGAGAATTGGGTTTTTTGTTTTCCCTGACTGACTGGGTTCAAGTGATGACATAAAAAACCATGTGTATCTTCCCCACTTCACTTTTATTTTATGTTTGTTCTCTCCTCCCATGGTTTGATATTTTAAGTGACCAAATCAAATTTGTAAGGGGCTGTTTGGAATTTTTTAGCACAAACCTTCATAATGAAGCCCTTCATAATTAAGCAGTGTGATAAAAAGAGTTTTTATATGCAAATTTATGGTAATAATATTGGAAGGGCTCATTGTACTGGGCATGGCTTAATTATCTAGGGGCCAGAGATGAACATTTGTGGGAGCAAACAGCTGGACAGAATCAAAATTTCAAAAGACTAATTTGGTGGTCAAGTCTAACTGTGGCAATGCATCATCATCCCAATAAGTGCAAGATTGTGGGCCAATGTTTTCACATGGGTGAGTTTGAAATCTATTGCGGCCATATTCGACATGCCAAATGAATTCGATTGGCCTATAATATGCTGTCGGTTCTTCTGCAAAGAAAGAACTGATATTGTGTAAAATGGACATGATTTCCTTAAAATAAATTATACCTCATTTGTCCAATCAATTCTTCAATAAGTCGAAGATCGTTCTAAGCTCCATAATCGTCCTCTGATTTGTGATGTAAATCGACACGTCTGTTATTATATAGCTCCAAGGACCTTTTCGTCAGCACATTCATTCAAAGTATTAAGTGTAACAATACGTTTTTTTCTGATTTTCCCAACACAATGTAATAAATCAATAAATGGAAGAAAATAATGGGAAGTACATTGCGATTGCACTTTAACAATAAGTAAAGCCATTCTGTGTGTAGTAGGCAGTGCAGTCAAAGATGCTATATTGTAACAGGGTACACAGCGTTGTGCTGAGAGGGAAAAAAGGCAAGCAAGGTAGTATTCAGTTGTAAACTAACATGTATAGATTAGTGGTATCTTGATGGCAGTACTAATGTATTACTGGCCATTTATTATTACCAGTGCAATATTTCCATTCCATTTTCTGTCATTGTTGCAAAGGTCTTATTAATAAACATATAATGAATATTCATTTTGAATCTCTGTTAATAAAATGAGATCGTAAATTTTGCTCCAATGCGAAATACCACTCACTTTTGTATCGTCCTCCCACATCACATTTTCATCAAACACAAGCAATTCTTTAGCGGCTTTTGTGCATCTGCAAAGTGTCCTGGTGAACTGTGTGATTACATCTAGTAACTAATGGTATAGAGGATTACCATGGGGGTGGGAGGAAGGGGTTTCAGAGGGTGTAGGATCATACCAAGTTACGGTTTGTGTGCAAAACTGGATATTTCGGGGTACAGTGTCAGGGAATTGGAAGTTGTCATTCCACCATCCTTTTAATTTTACAATATTGGTTCCCAATATTGACAACCAGTGATACTGAGATTGACATTTGATATTTGAACCAACAATTTGTTGGGAAAATATGTAATTTTAATGTGTGGGTGTAGATGCATCATGCATCTATATGCATCAATTTAAGACATACGCATATGCATGTACCTTATTTAAAATTCAAATGAATCTCATGTGTAATAATACCAAATCATTTTCCCGATTCCAGAAAGGTGTTTGGAGAGGCATGTTTCGTGTGAACTAGTAATTTTGTTGAAATAATTATGATTAGTGTTTTTTTTTTAGTTTTGTTTATTTAATGAAATATGTTTATTAGATACCTTTCAACAAGAGAATATATGGTAATATACATATAGACAAACGCCTACAGTCGAATTACGACCTTCCTCACCGGTGTTGAACCTCTGGACATACAATCAGCGTCCATAGCCTAGTGGTTATGGTGTCCGCACATAAAGCGGGAGGCCCGGGTTCGAACCCTGGTGGAAGCTGGAAGTTTTTTCACTTCTTGATTTTACAACTCGTTATGTATATTTCTATTTCTATGGCCATGAGGACAGTGTTGAGAGTCTTTTAGTTCCTAACCTTGGCTATAGGGTATGACCATCTATAATGCAGATCAGAAATTTAAAAAAAAATTATTTACTTAAATGCTGCAATGATCAGTAGTTAATATGCCTCTTCCAACTTGGCTCTGTTGATGTGGTATTGGGTGGGGTATATTTGTTTATATGTATATTTTTTTTGGGGGGGGAGGGAGATTTTGGGATGTGGAAGCTTATCATTCAGTGGAATTGTGCAATTTTTTAATGCAATTTAAATAGAACAATTGAACTTAAAAAATACCTGTAAAAGGAAATGCGTACTTGCTGTTTCTCTATATTTTTGCTGGGGGTTAACAGGTGAGGTTATTGAAGATATGTGATATTATTATTATTATCATTATTTTTATTATTAGTATTATTATTGATAGATTGGTGTCATGGAATCAGCAGTCTTAATAGTGAAAGATGCAAAAAGCAACTCATATTGATTGCTATATTTACATTTTATTATTCCGCAACTTTGAACGTTTTTTTTTTTTTTTCCTTCTTCGGAAGACCCTCTTGTGAACACCACTTGTCATAACACGAGCAGCTCAGTTCTTCATTGATATATATTTGATATTATATTTAAGGAAAACTCTTATGTTGGTTATCCATAAAACAGTTCTAGAGATGTCTTCACCTTGATTTTATTCAGAGTATCTTGAGTGGAAAAGACTGGTTGGGATAAATACTCTCCTGTAAAGTCTTACCTTAGAAACAATCGGTTTGAGTGTTTCATGTCACAATTTTCCACATAGAAGAGTCTTTATTGGCTCTTACATCGGGAGAGTATGTGAGGTGTTTGTATCATATCCCATAGCATATGTATCCACGTACAGAGCTCTTGTGTGTGTGTGTGTGTGGGAGGCTAGTATCTTACAACTCCGTACATTCATCATAAATCAAATTAAACAAAACTCAGTGTTAGCAAACTGCTTATCCATTAAAGAGTCTGTCTAAGAGAATGTGTAAATGTACGAGGGCCTGACGTTTCGATCCTAGCAGGATCTTCTTCAGAGGCAAACTCCATGCATTGGTAAAGTAAGTGTATGCCTGTAGAACTTTATAAGGTTTATATTTTCCAAAGGAGAAATGCGTGTGTGCGCGTGCGTGCGTGCGTGTGTCTGCAATGTAATACAGTACTTTCGTATTGAACAGAGTATGTGTGGGTGGGTGTGTATTTCATGTCAATAAATGCGTTTGCATCTTGGCAGCTTTGTGAGAGTTACTTCAATTCATGCAATCTAAACAGTGTCTGTTGATATTTTCCGACACACCTAGGGAAGGAGCTGTTAACATTTTTTATGTTTATCATGTCATGCTTTTTGCACACGCCTACATGGTCACAAATGTTACTTCACATTTTATTGGGGCCACAAAGTCGAATAAATAGAAAGCGTAACAAAATGTGTCATTGTTTTCCATTCTTTTGGTTCAAATTATGGAGACTGTGTTATTCATTGGAGTAACTAGCTAAACACGGACATCTGAAATCACTTTAATGCTGAAACTATATTCCTCTAAAGCCCTGGTAGTTGAAGTGGTGGGCAGTGACGATTTTTTTTTAAGGGTTGCAAAGAAATTTGGAGGGTCGCCAAACCTTTGTGGGAAACCTTTGAAAATCGTTCAAATATAGCACCATTTTGCCACTGAGCACCCTTTAACCATATCAAACTTTCTCAAATTGGAAGGGGAACCTTCTCCCTGTATACACAGGGATTAACTAATCCAACCGCCCATCCCAGTCGTGGATTCCTCTTCAATCCCCCCCCCCCCTCCAAATGAAATGTAGTTATTAACACAACTAATTAGAGGATAGCCCCAATCAGAATTTCGATATCAATGTAAGATCACGACCGGGGTCGTTGCTATCTATGAGAGCAGCCCATCCAGAGATATTTGGGGAATCAGAAAGAAAAGTTGTTGTCACTAAGCTGTAAAGTTCGTCTTAACTTAGGGTTATAGCCATTCAGAGAGGAGTTTGATTCAGTTGTTGGAAAGTACCGTAGTGTTTATAAATATTCAAATGGCAGTGTCCACTTTTAATCATGAAAATGAGTCAGATCTAGCACAGTTGTTCCAAAGTTTTAGCTGAAAACTTCCCGAACCACATACAAGTGTAATATATGTTGTGACGTGACAGTTTTATATTTCCTGCCTTGGGTTCGTTTCAATAAATCAAAGAAAAAAGGGAAGTTGAAAAGCAGAATGTAAATATTAAAGTAATTTTTCTTCAACCTTTTTTAACCGCCATCCCTATTAATAATGGCTTTAGATGAGGTGAAGTAACACGCCCTGGCTTCTCATACCTTTGTGACAAGCCTGCAATGTACTCATATTGTTAATTAAATCCTAAACAAGACTGGTTACGTAACTACATGTGCAAGTACAGCTGGCCCTATTATTACCTAATGATAGGAAATCCAATAGACCTTCGTTAAGGGTATACACATCACACATGTGAATGGAGAAACGCCACATTAGAAAAATATCACTAAAGCAATGATGAAATGGGAACATATACCGCAAAAGAAACAAATAATATCTCGGCCTTTTGGCTAAGATCATGTGTAGTATCTGTTCCCCTTCGAGGGGAATCGTGATACACACGGTATACCTGACGATGATCACACAGTCACAGTCCCGATGCAAGGGGACTGGGGTTGAGAGCGGATCAGTCGTTCGATTGTTTGTTTTTTTGTGCCCACGATCTTTCATGGGTGACTTTTCGCAATAAAGTATGGTGAGTGAACTTACCGTTTAGCACGAATGGACGATGAGTCAACGGTTACTTCATCGCTCCAAAATAATGGGTGGGTGCAACATTCCATCATGCGCAATGATATCGAGTGTCAAACCATGCGACAGGTTACTGGGTTGTTATGGCATCGTGAAGGAAGGGAAGGGGGGGGGGCGGGAGGTTGGCAGGACAACAGCTGGAATACTAGGTATTTTTCGTATGAATAAAACAAATCCATGGTTGTATTGTTGCATACTGTGACGTATTGGTCACGTGCAGAGTAATAAGGTCTACACTGACATGACGTAATATGTACAAAACAAAGAGAAGAACGAATGCTCACATTTATCGCCATTTATTTGAACTTCTTGTAAGAAAACGAAAAGAGGAAAAATCTGTCTCTGTGATATACGAAACTGGCATATAAAAACCATTCAACTCTAACGGCACGGCCGATAGTATAATGACCCTCGCCTGTATTTACAAAGTGTACACGTATATAACACTATACCTACATAATTAAGAGTTCAGCAGTCATGAAAATTGCACTATGGGTAATATACAGCTGTGATTGGCTTACAATTTAATCAAAAGTAGTTGGTATACACATACTGACGTAAGTAATATAAAGCGCCAAAATACATCGATACACCCAGACGACAGGGGTTTGTTTCTATTGTCCGATTTCTGATAATATGTAATGTACCAATGTATGGGATTTGTCTCGTACAAGATGACCCAGGATTGGAGAAAATGGTTTCGGCATTTAGAAAAGAAAGACATTATCTCCAGAGAGAGCATCATAGCAACGAGAGGAGCGGGATACAGATGTCGATCATGAAATATCGTCTGGCCCAAATAATCCTAATTATTATTATTTCTTAAATTTCCATGGAGACTTTAGTGGTTGAAATACTGGCAAATATACTATATCGAGGTAGACGGCCGATAATTCTAACACTGGTGATGATTCAAACTCCTGTAACTTCTAGTGCGAAACACTGCGCATGCTCAGAAACTAACATTACATACATAGATCGCATGTTTTGCAATTTGTGAAGTAGTTTACTGAATTTCATTTTTAACGTGAAATGAACTTTATATAGCTTCTGTGATCAATAACACACGTTTGCAAAATATTTAAATCTTCTATTGAAATATTTAAAATCACCATCGTTAATTATATACGTAACTTGTTAACATGTGTTCATCGCACTCAAGCAAACAATTGCTATATATAAGATACTTGGTCAAACACGATACACATTATATGTTGGTCTTATAATTGTATTCAAACCATTGTTTTTTTCTCCTGTACAGCCTGTTAATAGAAAAACATGCGAATATCAACAGCAAGATTTCCAAAACTATCGTATTATACAAACAGGTTTTTGTAGCACCAAATTGTGTGTCATGTACAGATAGTTTTAGCCATTTGGGCTTAGCCAATCGATACTGATGGATAAATGGTCATCCATGAAAGTTGACATGCGCATTAATGAGTTCTTCAAAGCTCTCTTTACGCAATACTCTTACTTTTAGGAACTATTTATTTTCTTAATATAGTTATAAGGTGAATATCGATGGCATTAAATGATAACGGTCAGTTCTTGTTCATGGAGGGGAAAGTGTGGGGGAGGGGAAGTGTGGGTGAGGGGGTATGGGGGAGGGGAAGTGGTGTCTTATGAAACAAATACCTACGGTGGGGGGAGTAGTAAAGTGCAGGATATATCCTACACAAATGTTTTAATACCATAAAGAGCAAGTCTATAAGCGACGTGTGGTAGTCGAGTGATCATGAGGGTTGGGTGGGTTTGGGAGGTGGTGTTACGAAGTACATGGTAACATGTATACGTATGGAAGAGATAACGTCTACATTTTACTTGGACGGTTGAACTATTTTTTTTTTCTTCCAGAAATGATACCGAGGCTTTCTTTTCAAAATGAAATTAAGTCCCTTTTAAGCCCCTTTGACTGAGGTAGAAGGAATTTGACATAAGGAATGATAGTCGAGCATCTAATGTAAGCTATTCGCATCATTCTAAAGACTTATTTCAATGAAAGCCACTGCCATTTAATCTTATTATTCTTTGAACAGGTTCACGCCCATCAAGTCTCTCGTCAGAGCCACTCAACACGTGTGTCAGTGTATAGAGCTCAATGAGCACAATTGTTTAAATTCATTGGATTTTCACAACAATCAACAAAACGACTGAAACGAGGCTAATTTCTACTTTAGCGCATTTCTTTCGTTCCTATTTTTGTTTATAATTCATTGGATGTTTAAGTAATAGTTGTATCTGATTTTAATTCCAAACGCCGGAGTAATATACCCACACGGTGAATTTCTTAAACGTAAAACATAAAAAGTAAATCCCAGTTTCAGTGCATGAGCATTAGAACATGAAGCAAATATAGCTTAATTTTTACATGATTTACCGTGCTTTAATGCACTAAAAATGTATTTAAAAAGAAGTTTAAACCAATGAGCTGTGAAAAATGATTTGATTTTCTTTATTTGGCAAGAGTGTACGTGATGAAACGAAGACGTGATAACGTTAAAACAGCGTTTAAACTTTGACCTGACTTTCATCATTACATGGAAACTAGATCGTTTGTACACCTAGAGGTGGATTTTATTTTATATTATATCACTATAGAGATACGCATCAATGTTAAGACAAGGTATAGCGTATTATCGTTAGTGGAAAACGGTCAAGGGCCATGTCAGAAACCATGACAACAACCATTAAGCCATGAAATTACCAAGTTAGTTACAGTAACAGTCAAACGATCCCATTTAGGAAACTAGGAACAACATGTTTCAAATGTGAATCTCGCAAACGAACGTTTTGTTACATATCATGAATTCTGAATTGACAGAGTCAAGCTTTAAGAATCATTAACTAAAAATCTTCAAATGTTTCCGACTGTTCAGTGATTTAAAAGCAGGGCTGTTTGTGATGTGTTTTGGCAAGAATTGTAGTATACAGGCTTCATTTCTTACGGAAGAACTTGATGACCATTAATAACGAAATTCAATAATAAGAACTACCACACAACTCTTCATGCGCTGTAATAAAATAACACCTGTACGGTATATGAAAACTCTACCGCAAAATAATTTTCTTTGGGTGCATCAAGTAATTATTTGCGATGATGGACTGGAATAAGTTTGTAAAGGTTCTTAGCTACTTATGGCGTGGTGGCTGGCCAGGATACACCTGTCGAAGGTTCATGGCATGTAAAGATTAACTCGCTTGTTACAAAATGAATCTGTTGTGAACTATTATACTTACAAAACATATATCCAACCAAAATGTTCGTAATTTGTGGTAGAGGCAAACGGGATCTTTTCTCTCTTTTTTATAACCGCCGAAATGAAAGGTCATATCACCACGCCACTACTACCCCTCGCTGGACCTTCAATAACGTTCGGATATTATTCCAAAGACACCGCCTGCTCGTCCTTGAAACCACAGAATCAATGTTAATTTGGCCACGCACTTTAAGTTAGGATTAAGAATATGAGAGAACTATCTCTCGCTTCTTTACCTCCCAACCTGTTCCATCTGTTGCAGGTGTGGAATAGTCAGACACATGTGTCTTGTACATTGAGTCGAACCGGGGAATACACTATCAAGAATATTCCGAATGAACGACTGAGGAATTCTACGTAGGAGGATAATATGCTTCATTGCTTATCTAACTCTTTGTAGCAGTTCGAACTTTCACGAGCAGCTTTTCACGGAACATTTATGCATACATTTTGAAAGAAACAAAGTTAAAGGCAGAGTTTGCAACATTGCGAAATATTGATCCGTAATTAAAACTATTTGGTAATAAATTAGTGTTAAAGTGTTAATTGATGCACGATTTTGTGATACGCAAAACCTGAAATCCAATGAATATTCATTAATGTTATTATGTGGTTGACTGTCCAGCATTCAAGAATCAATATGACTCAAAACTATGGATAATCTCTGTAAAGTGTTCTAAACACGGAAAATAATTTATTATCATGTATCTATACAAAAATCAGATAGGAATACAAAAAAAATGAAGTGTACTCGAAATTTTAGTTGAAATGGTTTGAAACCCCGCTATAGGCAATGTTGCTTTGGCTGGTGTGACGTAACCGTCCAATGACAGTCATGAAAGTTATCACCATTAACCTTTAAATCACTTGAGATACCTATGATGAAGTTCTCTATTTAAGAGACATCATTCTTTAAATCTTGCTCATATGTTTGGTTGGAGACTTAAGCAATTCTAAAAAGTTGCCAGTGCCACGATAAAGCTGTATTATTTTTAATTCCTTACTTTCTTCAGTCGGGAGGTATTTGCTGAAATGATGAATTTGATAACATAACCTACTAATGGCTTGAAGGTCAGCAAACGTATGTACTGCTGATGTTGAACATAAAATTTTAAAAAAGGAATCTAGGAGATTTCATCCCTTACTGACACTTTCATATCACACACTGGCAAAAAGGTATATAGAGTGACATAACATGACTTTTGAGCCGGGACAGCTATCAAACGATACAACATTCTTTTTAGCTGTGTAGGCGTAGTAGGAGTTGTTTCAAAAGTACCTCTATATGGATAAAGATGATCCTTGAGTTTGATTCTCTTTTAAGAAACAGGAAGTTCTAAGCAAGTCATCTTAACTGCTAAATCTCCAAGAGCATTGGAAAAAGAAAAAAGAAGTTTAGACATAAGTTTCAGGACCATCGAATTCCCCATCTTCGTCATTAAGATCAAGAAAATCCCAAGTGTGGTACAAACTTATTTTTGGTGGGAAATCCCTAAGCAATACTTGGGAAGCAACTTTGTTGCTTTGCTCTTTGGGGCCGGTGCCCATCTCTGTGGGGTCGTGATGATCCCAAGCAAGAAGGGGACTGTCTCGTCTTTCAGGCGCTTGTACAAGAGGTTTTCGTGTTACTCTGGGAGAGGTAACACCGGTCTTCCGTGACAAAACAGGTGACGTCACCTCTCGAAGTCGATTTCCCCTTGTTATCCCTACTGCTCGTCTCGAGGTCAGAGGTGACGTAACAGGTGAATAACGTCCCTCCTTTGGCGTCGACATATTTGTTGGTATCGGTGACTCCCTAGATGGAATATGCCCGACAAATGGAGATGCTGCTGATGTGACTTGTCTTTTTGACGGCAGAGGTGAGGTAATCGGTGAGTAATGTCCATCCCTTGATATTGACATATTTGCAATTATTGGTGACTCCCTAGATGGAACATTCTCCAACGATGGCGTGGATGTTGTAAATGCTCTCCGCGAGTTCAGTGGTGACGGCACACGCCGCGGTGGATCTTGTGGCGTCCTGTGAGTCGTGTGGTAAGCTGGAGGCAGGCTTTGATAATGTTTGTCTTTGACCACGTGGTCTCGTCTTCGAATCTTATTGTAAGGCGGTAGAGATCTGTCCCCAGACGTTATCTTATCAAAATCGAGCTTTGAAGGAGAATCGGCTGCGATGTGGTCTTGGACTCCATCTGCGTCAGGTGGCGTTGCATCCTCTTTCAAATGTGGCACTGGAACAAAATATTTACTAGAATTGACAGTCACGTAATTCTTCACGCCCAACTCTTTGATTTTCAAGACTTCGTCGTAGTCTGGTAGTTGTTTCTGTTTGGATTCGACGTCACTACTCGCAGCATCTACATAAACGAGAGAAGCATTTGAAGAGGAGGTACTCCCGGACATCGAAGAGGACGAGATGGGTGATTGGGTATCTCGTGATCGGTCTCGATAGGATGGAGGGGAGGGTGAGGTGGACCTTCTTGGATAGTTATATCCTTCTCTTTCTTTAGAGCAAGTAAAGCAAGGATCATTTACAGCCTTCGTAACGTTGCTATTTACATCAGCAATTTGTCGCTCGTCGACAGACCTTGTCTTTTCAGAAGGGTTTGGGCTAATCCCTAAAGCCATCATTGTCTCTGCATACAAACCGATGCTGCCTCGTTTCACTGGTCGATGAGGAGGAGCTAACATGTCAGCTGATGTTCCGTCAAGCACTGTCGCATCGACACCTTGGAGGCTATTTTCTCTGCGATTTAAATTCGGTGATCTGGATGCCAACGTCCCCGGACCGTCAATGGGGCCATTAGAAAGATTCCTCTCATTCCTCGTCTCAGTCCCGTCCCATTCTCGCGCCTGCGCGGAACCACTTCTATGGGAGTTGTGATTGAAATTTTTACTAACAGGAATGGTTGTGAAGTCTTCAGAGTTCACCGTCGTATCATCTTCCTCCTCCTCCAAGGCATCTAAGCTATCACTGGATCCGCGGGAAGGAATGTTTGCGTCAAAATCTGAAAAGTTATTCTCATTTACAAGGTCTTCAATCGTCGACAAAGAGGCAAGACTAGAATCCTCGATGACGCAAGGGAAAGTCCCCGATGAAGATGACGTAGTGTCAGTTGGACTTATACCGAAATTGTTCGTGGTACTGGTTGGTGGTTCATCTTGAGTCGGTTGCCCAGTAAAGCTGTAAGAAAGAGAGAATAATGATATTTTAGAAGGGTTTTAACAGATGTTTTCTCACAAACGGAAAGGAGGAGGGGGCACTTGCTTAACTGCCCCCGAGGCTGTGAAGCTAAAACTTGAAACACTGTATACCGTACTGTATTAACTCAGAAAGAATTAACACTCATTCTATCAAAGGCTACATTATTATCAAAGCTATGATATTACTTGATTACGGTTCACTTAATTATTATAACCACTATTATTATAGTTATTTCGAGTTAAGAAATTCGCAATCGCTATTTCTGGTTTACCTCATCTCCATGGTCCGTTGATTGAGAATAAAGTCCAGAGCATCGGGATCGGTTTCCGAAAGTGCTCGTAGAACTTCCTCCTGCAGTGATACGGGTATCTGCATACAAAATTACAATACAAAAACATATAAATAAATATATATAAATATAATATATATATATATATATATATATATGCATGATACTTACTACATCGTAAACTTTATATTTGATACTGAGTAGTGCAAACGACATACCTGGTATATTTCCTTGTAGTGTTGAATCAGAAAGCACGCGGTTATTATGACGTCTCGTGTTCTTTCTACATGGGCTACCGCGTCAGCATGAAGGTCCTTATCCTTTTCCGGAGCCAGTCCGCCTTTCGTCTTCTTTAGAATGTTTGGACCAAAAAGGGTGCCAAGATTCTGAGCATTCATTTTATTTCCACTGACCTTCAACAATAACGAAAAACAAAAATTAGATCTTCAAGTCATAAGTTAGAAAACGTTTCACAAAACTTAAGAGCGAAAACAAGCTTACGGTAACAAAGAGCTGCCGAGAGATTAGGCGGTTAGATATTGGGAGGGGAGGGCACTTCATCATGTCTTTCCTGTAAACTATATTGCTCATACATAGTCTCTCTCTCTCTGTTCGGTTGAAGAGAAAAGAAGCCATTCCATTGCAAAGAACGGCTTTTTGAAGACTACCCACGGGAACGTGTCATGAAGGATACTTATACACGCTGGATCTTTATGCGAACAATGAACTCCCCTCACCCCCTCACCCATCCCTTACCCCTCCCCCACCCACCCCTTAGCTTGCATTGTGGATACGCTTAGGATGAAGTAGACGAAACGGTCACAAATATATTCTGCAGCCAGAAAACCTACACAGAGTATGCATTCCTCTGTCCATTCACCCAATAATCTCTTCTTGTTTTTTTCTCTCTCAAAGAACGGATTTTCTTATCTCGTCATATAAGCATACCTCGTTACCCTGCGAATCGTGCTCCTTCTCGGCCTCGTCAGCTACTTTGGACAGAAATTTCATCAATGAGAAGAGGACATCTCGATGAACCACCGGCAAAAGGCAGGCACCCAATCTTATCGTGGATAACTTCTCTTCAAAAGTATCAAACTCTAAGGTCGGAAATGGAGAGGCAGGTTTAGAAATATCAGAGCAATGGTTGGGCAAAATAGTAGGGAGGGGAGGGGGAGGGGGGAAGGAGGAGGGACCACGTCGAACCTCTTACTCCATCCCACAAGATGAATAATGAAAAAAGTATACTGAGTTAATTGAGCGAGTTAGGTTAAAAATGTCGAGAAGCGACTTTATCAACGTCAGCGAGTTTCGGGGTGTGTAGTATAAACATATGCTGGCTCATAAAGATAAGCGGGGTTCCCGAGTGTGGAGGGGGCGGGGTGGGGGGGGGGTTAGTGAACTGGAGGCGATACATATCAGCCTCTGTGATATGTGCCAAAGGCAAGATATTTAACCGAAAATTATAAACTTGATCCTCGTTTGCAGATTGAGTTGCATTAACGGAAGTATGTGAGGAATAAACAAAAATGGGGCAATTACACAACTTAATTTATGTCCTCAAGAGCTGCGTAAGAAATCTGCTAAATGGTGAGCATAATGATGCTTGGTTTCAGTAAAGCAAAATTCTTAGCTCACGTTGACACAAATGTACATGGTCTTGGTACGGAAAATTTAAATCAGCTTACGTGGAAACAAGTGATTGACATATTGAACCATACTACATATTCCTCTCACCGTTATCAGAACCTGCATAAATATATACAAGTTGCACCATAAATACCACTGACATTATTTTCTTATTAAGTTCATCTGACAAGGAGAATATTTGATTGAAAGTTCTAGCTTCGGTGAGAAATTTATCTTGTGTTATAGGGTAACGGTCAGCAAACTATGGAGCGCGACCCAAACGTGGGTCGCGAAAAAAATCGGTACCAGGACGTGGGGGAGGGGGGAGGGACACAGCCACGTGGATAAGGTAATCGACAGTTTTCGAAGCTTGCTGATCAAAGTATGCATTATCGATTCTGAGGGTTTGTGGGGTGGGGGGGGGGGGGGTTGGTGGGTGGTGACTGATTCCTCGTGCAAGTTCCTGACTGGTTCATGGGTCAAAAAATTCGCGGACTGTTGTTATAGAAAACAGAAGAGAGAAGTCTAGAGAGTCATTAATATACATCCATACCACCGTCAAGAATTCTAGTCTATTCATTTTGTGCAGACCAAACTATTTTACACGGACGTGACATTTGGTTATTTTGGTATTTCGCAAAACTAATCAACAGAAGTTAAGACACAGGTGGTTAACTTCAAAATCTCTGACATAAATTCCTCAAGCGACAAACGATCGTTTAGCACCAAATTCAATGAGCAAATACGGAGCGAGTTGACGTTCACTCTTTGTTTATTTAAATCCATTGAAATCGGGTGTGTGTTGCTTGTTAAAGTTTCTGCAATTTATTTGGCTCTTATATGTCTGTGTCGGGGGTTTTATTGTGAGAAAAATGAGAATACCAAAGTTCATAAAGGTTTTTTTTTCTTTGTTATCCTGCACGTTTTTTGTTAAGCTTGTAAACTAAGTTATTACACTGTTAGTGACATATCCAGTCCTAACGAGGAGAGTGGGAAGGGGAGGGAGTAGGTCCAGAGGGTATACAGCTCGGGGGGGGGGGGTGGGGGTTAACAGTTGCAATGACGTCAGAAACGTCATGATATAAATGTGACTACTATTGAACGTCATCGTGATCATAAAGACGAACACGCGGTTCGTTTACCTCCGATGTAAAAGTTTCCCAATCGTGAGGGTTTCGTAAAATTTCTGACAGAAGGATAAATGCAGTCCTCTTTTTTACGTCGTTAACTATTCATAACAGAAAATCAGGCTTTGGGTTTATAATCGCGACCCGGCCAGGCATAGTCGAAATTGTGACACTCATTGACGTGACTCGGAAGTCATGATCATACGGTTACATTCTCGGTGTAAGGGGACTAGTCCCCTAGGGTTAAGAGTGGATCAAGTTGTTTGGTTTTCGTGCCCAGGTTCCATCTAGGGTGGCTTTATCTTAAAACGCGTAAACGACGCCGACCATGCATGACTATAATGCAGCCACAGCTTGAATCACGTTTATCAAACCTTTACTGAGCATAAGCCTATACCCTAAACCAAAATTGTCCTTGATCAAACTAAGGCACCTTTCTAGATTTTTCATCAACTGAAAATCAACGAGCCCGTGATAATAACTTGAAAGACAGTTCTCAATTAGGTCGCCCAAACACTTTAATCACACGTAAAGAGCAAATCGGAAAAGTTCGACACATTTCTTGCGAAAGGATTACACGACTCAGAAATGTTTTGGAACCTAAAACTCACTTGTTAAACTGGTGAAGATGTTGTACAGGTCACGTGTCAGTAATGGTTCCGGCAGATCCCGGAAGTACTCTTTCAAGAGCGCCCCCACATCATGCGGCGATTGATCACGTGTGAAAATAACGACTTCACCTTTATCGTAAGATTCCCGGATCTGAAACAAAGGAAGAACAAAGAAGAATAACAAAATAATAGCATTTGATTTTTTATGTTTTCAATCAGATTAATGAAGGCAATTTACACTTCTCACATCAGAACGGTATGTAGGCCTACCTAATGGTTTTTATTTCCTAGCAACAGATGATACCCAGGGGGCCTTTTCCCAAAACATTTCGATAACTATATAGGGATTTTACCTTCATTTACAAAACCCAACATTCGCCCTTAGCTTGTCTCTGGTAATCAATGGTAATGAATGCCATCAATATGCTAATTCCGAGCTATTATGCATGATGAATAACACATTCGAATAATCGTTGAGAAGATATTGTGATGGTTGTACAGTGTGATTGTATGTTAATCGAGGCTGGGGTTCTGTACAGTTTCGTAGACTTACCCATATATTTATGTTCTATATTACTACGATAATACGTTTTTTTTTCAAGGGGAGTGAACGAAGTTGTGGGGGACAAATATCTGATGAAGTACTAATATTATAATAAGTAACTATGAATGTCTTTAAACATAAATTGCAAAATTATGGAATATACTAGAATGAATGAATGCGTGAATGAATTTATAAAGATATGGATGTATGGGCTGTATAACCTGGATGGGTGGAAGATGGATGGATTGATAAGCGGGTGGGTGGATGGATGGATATCATGGGTGGATGATTGTATGAATAAATGGGTAAATGAATGAATGGACGAATGAATGAATGAATGAATGTATGAATGAGTGAACCCGAAATCAACCGTAGCTTATTTATTCCTTGCCACATTTTGCAGTACATGGGAACATTCAATTCAAACTGTACAAAGATAGTATGTTGCTGAATAGGTTGGATTCACATACTAAGTGTGAAGTTAATCCAAGTTTTGCTCTTGAAGTTATTGTATGCCTAATTACAAGCTATTGCAGGCTGTGACCTCAAATGAAATTTGACCTCACAGAAGACAATAGGGATCATTCAATCAGGTGCATACGTACTATACACCAGGAATCAGTGTAGCAACACTTTCCAAACACACGTCATTACTATCACATCGATTCCTTTGTCTTCGGCAAGGAATAAACAATCAGAAGTTGTTTTTAAACGGGTTCCCGTACATCGTCAGTCAATGACGTCACATAACGAAATGTCAAGTCTCCCTTATGGCTTCTGAACGTTTCCATTGATGTGTACATTAAACGCAAAACAACGTCATCATTACGCCAAACTTTCTCTTTTTACATTCTTGAAAATCATTCTGAATTCTCCCCGTCCGTCATTCCTCCTTACACCCCCCCCCCCCCAAACCAACCAAATTCGCCCCTGCCTATATTTAACCCGAATAGTTTCAACTTGCTCGTGTTGATCAAACTGGTTTCCAATTTAGTCAAATCATATATTAATCAGATGCTTCCAACGTCAAGCTGCCTGATCAATCGATTTAGGCAACATGCATTGCTTCTACAGCGAGTTGTTTGTGCTGATGTAGACTCCTTTCATTGATGTACTTTCTATTCGTTATGTACGGTGATGAATGGAAGTCTCTAAGGATGAGTATCGACTTATTGCCTAAACACAAAAGACTCTTCCTTGTCTCCGGAACTTAAAACGACTTCAATGAAAAATGTCAGAAGGAAGCTAACGAAAGGCATGCATATACATATATAGTGTAGATGTAAGCTGTATAGTGCAGTATACACTAAGTACATAGTTCGTAAAGCCGGTAGTTACGAGGAAATATATATATGCAAGTTTCAGCTAAAAATAATTAATTAATGTTGAACAGTTTCAGAGTAGTGTACCAGATTACCCACAGTAAGCATTTGGCTGTCATCATTTGCGTGGCATGTGTGTGTGTGACAAATTGTGTACATCGGACACTGGGAGGTTTATACATCTAATAAGCGGTATGTAGTGTGCATGGAGTCTTTTCTGTGGTATCCTACTAGAGAAACCGTAACATCTAGCCGGGCCTTGAAATGGTAAGTTATTCCAATAACATAATTAATGTATGTAAAAACGTTTCTTGACTCAAATCTGAAAACGTTGCAATTTTAAGATTCATGTTTAATCCTGTTTCCAAAGTTGTTAAATTAATATCACCTTGACTTATGATAGAAGAAATACATGGCCGGGAATTGGTCTAATCTCCAAGAAATGAAAATCTGGTGATTCCGTTTTTGATTAGGGTAGTGAATTGGCTTGATGATAGGTATCCTGTTCAAATAGAATATTGCATTACAGGTGCATTGTAATTTTAACGTGACTATTTACATTAATGAACAAAATTGCCCCATGATCAATTTTATCTGCGTCCATGCATTACACCTGCTTTACATGTTATATTGCGCTAACGCGTTACATAACACCCCCCCCCCCCTCAACCCAAACCCCCACCCCATCCTGTTGGCATTTCTTGGAATGGTTACGTGCCACACAAATAAATTAATAATAATAACGACCCTCCCCATACGGCGGTATATGTTAAATACCTTGTACAATGAGATCTTAAGAAAATCCTCACCAACATCCTTTCTTACACAGGCCTAAAAGTTCAAATAGACCGGTGGCAGTACCATTAGCATTCACGTGACCAAAGATGTACGTGATCTATACACAATTTCTGGAAAATAAGCTTAGGGTTATTAATTACAGCTTTAGAACACAACACACATGCGGGCTAGGCCTAGATATTACATAGGAATACAACATGAGAGACCTACTACATAATCATAATACCCCTCACAATGTCGATTTAACTCTATAAAATTATGAGTGATTTCACTCTTCATAGCTGACGATTTGATAGAAGGCACTATAAGGAGAAGTGTGACTTTTCATTCATTTTAAAGGGTGATTATCTTTGGCTTTCACAAAGCGTCAATTCTCACTCTTTGGAACTCAGTGTAAGTGCCATGTGGAGGTAGGCCTTAGTGTGATGAGTTTGAAAGGAGAAAGAAATTCTTGGCTAGAACAGGAGAATGGGGAATCGAATTGGTGACGTTATAAATATATAAGTCACTCGCTTTACCGACTTGAGCTATCCTATCCAATCTAAATTTGTGGTGGGGCTAATTCACAACATTTTCTGGCGGTGTGGGGGGGGGGGTATGGGGTGGCCAAATACCATGCAGCGTGTAACCTGAGATAATTCTAAAAGACAGACTTAAACTTTCAGAGGGCGCTGACAAAACTTGGAAAATATTCTAAGCATGACAACATTTCGTGTTAGACAAAAGTGAACTTGAAGCAAACAGTTGTGATATAATATGTGCACATTGACAGCAAAGTACTTGTTTGCTTCATTCTTCAAAATTAAACTAACATACATTAACACATGAATACACTACAGTCATTAAGATATGCATAGCTTTACGTCCCCTAAAACAAAATTGGAAATGTATCCAATTCTTGGTCAAAACAATAATAGTGAAAGTAAATGATGAAACCAAACCATTTTTTGGCCGTCAGTGTATATTGATGACATCACACCTGTTTACCTATTACGTAATATCCGGAAATCGCAATGTAGCAATCACATGCAAATTTCACTACTGTAGGATGCCCAGAATGAATGTTCTCCTTGCAATTGTCAAAAATCAATTCCCCTCTGGACTAACCATTTCAAATTCATGAGGTCACGGGATTCGAATCGCGTTCCAGCAAAAGTATTCATTTCATCTCTCAAAATGTGTTTACGTCTGTCAAATGTCTCCAATATATAAACTGGAGATGACCGAGGAAGAAAGAGATTTTAAGATCGTAAATGGCCAATTTATTTATAAAAACAAATGTATGTAGATAATCCTGATGTATTCATCCGATGTGTTTTTCTTCTGTCAATTTGCAGCTTAAAGAAAACGCAGCAGTCGTAAACAGAATAATCAAGCTTGTTTCATCGGTTTTCATCATTGGTATAGTTTTGGCGGAATTTAGATCCCTTGCATCGAAATATCTGTAAAACACAGTTAGTTTTATAAAATGGCACGTTTTACATCGCTGGAACTTGGGCATATTTTTATTTTCAGTTTAGTTGGTTTCAACATAATTGTCCTTTGTATGAACTTCGCAGCTGTTTCTAAGCACCAAGGATTCAGGAAATTGCAAAATGTTTGGAAGACTGGCGATGTAAACGGCCATGGGAAAAACGTTCGACAAGAAAGAACCAATATCTCGCGATCGGAGAACCATAGAGATGAGCAGAACCATATCAAATGGAGTGACATTAAAGACAAGCATAAATCACTACCGGCGCAGAATAAAATGCGCGCAACGCTGTCGAGTTTACGCGAGTACACGTCGAGCTTTCTACGGCAGGCACGACTTTTACAGATGGAGGACGACATGTTTCGTTACAAGTCTGTGACCAACGAAGGTGACGTCGGAAAGCTGAACAGGCTCATTGCTGACGTCATGATGACGAATAAAACAATTCACATCGGTGTAATTGGAGGTTCACAATCCAGCGCGAGTCTCTGTGATGCTAATAATTGTCTGTATATCGAGTTAGTAGTGAGTTGGTTGAGGACCGTGCTTGGCGTTAATGTAATATTACACAACGCCGCCCTGCCTCTTGCCAGTAGCGCTTACTTCTCCTGGTGTCTCCATCCTCATCTCGACGCAACCAAAATGGATATCATAATCTGGGAGTTATCGGTCGAGGATTTTCTATATAAAGAGCTTTTAACTAAAAACCGGTATACCAACCCCGGCCAGTTGCAAGAAGAGCTCACTCGAAGATTGCTGTCACTTCCTAATGATCCTTACATCATATACTTCAATTTCCTTTCCGTGGAAGACATGAAAAATCGTGACTGTCTCAATTCGGAACAATTTTCAGGTAAAATATTAGCCCGTCATTACAATATCACAAACATAAGCTGGGGAACGGCTGTCTGTTCTAGAATTTCTAGACGAACTGGATTTATGACAAATGAACTTATACATGCAGATCAACTCCTTAGCAAGACTACTCATCAACAGGCGTCTCTCTTCATGATTAATTTCTTCAAGAAGAAAATCGAACAAGTAGCCCTCACTGAATTTCAAAAAGCACAAACAGATGTGAGGTACATACGGGGATTAATTAAATTACATAACGTTTTTCTACAAAACTCAAAGGCAAGTAATAACGCGGCTGAAACAAGTCTAATGAAATCATATAATTCCAAGCAATCGACGAGCTTGCCCAATCCTCGTTGGAGTGCAAAGTGGTTGACACAATCGCAATGTTGGCCCGTCTCGATCCCCCAGTTCGTACCAGACTCTAAACTTTCCTTCCCGAAGAATGGTGGATGGGAGACAATATTCTCTGATCGCGAAAACTGGTACACTAGCACCGGTAGCACACAGATACTAGAATTCCCTTTACAAATTGAGAGCAAACTGAATCAGACGGCAATTATCTCCATAGTAACCGTCGTCTGCGGTTATTGTGGCCAGGCGTTGGTGTTTTTAGATGGTGACGTTAAAAAATCAAAGCTTCTTTATGGTACCTGGCCGACACATGCATTTAGAATTGACGAAATATTTGAGAAGATCGAACCAGGTGATCATACCCTCTTTATTTCTAGTTTAGAAGAAAAACCGTATAAATTGGCTGCGGTAATGGTAGGATACAGAACTTTAAATGATATGGAAAAGAATGAGACAACTTCACTCAATATTGTCAAAGATAAACTTTAATGAAAAGTATAGTCCAGCTGACTTGTAAACAAGAATTCACACACTGTTAGGCGGTGTCTGCAATACATTTCATCTATCAATAGTGATATATATGTCCCTGCCTTCACCATAACGCTTTCTCCAATTTCACATGACGTCCAATTATGTGCATGCATGTAACTCAATGCAAAGACCATGATACCAAATTTCGAATACACGGCTTTTACTGTACGATATGTTTTTGATATTTTTTGCCTTTCTTTTCTTTTTCTGTTTGTTCATGATGAGGATGAGGGTGAAACGAATTATTTACATTACTAGAGGGCGGCAGATATGTTCGATAATTTCTGAAATGGACCCTAATTTTATCAAACTATTGCTGGGCATGACTTTTATAAAATAAAAAAAACAATATCCCACGTCGAATCGCATTCACGACATCCAGAACTCTTACGAATTGTGACCATTATTGTATTTGTTTACAAATGATGCATCTAAATACCAAGTATACGAAATTCGTCGATTTCAAGTTTTGCAAAGTGCAGTTATCGTGTTTACAAGATGAACGCTTGACCTCCACCAATATCATTAGAGATCTTATCCTATCAGGCGGGATCTACGTAATAAATATGAAGTATACAGTCAAGCATTGTTTTCAGATTTTGACCTCCATCTTGGTATTGCTAACTAAGATACATCTAAATACCAATTACGGAAGTTTGTCGATCCAAGCTTTACAAATCTCCAAACCTCTTGACATCCACCAACTTCAATAGAGTTCATGAAACAAATTTGCAGATACAGTTTGCAGATACAGTTATCATGTTTACAATAATTTCGTAATTTGACCTGTTGACCTCCAATGATCTTTGACCTAAACCAATTGCAATAGAGATCTTGCACTCATCAAGTGGGACTAACATACTAAGGATGACGAACATCCAAGCATTACTCTGGTAGTTTTTCTGTTTTTCACAAGGTTTTCAGACTTTTCACCTCTACTGTCTCAAATGTCCTTTGACCTTTCGCAATATCGTAGGGGTCTTTTACTCGTCGAGGGAGGAGGGGGGGGGGGGGATACACATACCACGTATGTAGTTCAACCATATGCACTTACAGTATTGAGTAGTCGTATTTACAAGGTGTTCAGACTTTGTCGTCTGTTGACCCCAAATGACCTTTCACCTTCACCAACTTTCACTACGGTTCTTGTTCCTAGGACGTACCTTATACCAAGTATAACTTCAAACGGGACGTACTTTTTGACTCAACGTGTTTACAAACTTGGGCGTGACATATCTTGACATATATTTTGTTTGCTTAATTATCAATAATTTGAAGAAGACCTATTTTCTTTCAATTTTCGAATTTATTGGATCATTAGGGATATTGATATAGTGTTATATTGACGAAGGATGACACTCCAATCTGATCACTTAGGTCTCTTTGCCACGTCAGTGTCCCCTCCCTAATCACAACCCCCCCCCCCCCAAAAAAAGGGGGTTATTGAGCTGTTACCATGCAAACAGATTATTAATAGCATATCATGTTGAGTTCAAAAAATTCTCAATAATTATGGAACACACGTTTTTGCTATACGTTTTCACTGCCGCTTTAAAAGTCAAGTTGGGCCACTTAAGTACCATCTATAGGGTGGCAACTCTTTAATAGACGGTGGCAACTCTTTAAAATGTCATTGACTTAAAGAAAACATTCTTGACCATACCTGTCTAACTCTCTTCTTTGACCCACTCACTCGAAAGATACCCTCTGTTCTCAAGCCATAAGCTTCAATAAATCGAAAGCAGGCGGACACCACGCGGGGAATTTTCAGATCGGCATTTGGCGCCAAGCTAGCCCTTCGTGCCCGTCGGTGACTCTCGTTGACTGTACTTGATAGTGATAGCGCCTCCAGCAAAGCAGTAGACGAATCCGAGGATTTCCTGGACAGCTGCGGTGACTGTAGAACAAATAAGAAATAGAATAGAATAGAGTAAATAGAGATACATAATAACAAGAACTTACAAGAAAGATAGAAGAATTATAATCTCTCACGATTCTGTGAAGAATGATATTCCATACAGCGAACGAGAAATATATACATGATATTTGAGGACTTCATATTTAGATAGGTATTAGCATTAGGAAATTACCACAACAGACTTAACATAAAGCATCGATCGTTAAATTTTTTTAAATATATGC